>VDFB02125848.1:0-18937 GCA_007258455.2 Sequoia sempervirens
CTCTGGGTCGAGAAATCTTAGAAAATCCCAAAAACATTGGAAAACATAAAATCAAAACATTTGTAAAACCTCAAAAAATTACCAAAAACAGCCTCAAAACATTGCAAAATTCCAAAAACATCCAAATATTTGAAAAAATCCATCCGCCTCATCTCGCTTGCACCCGCAATAAACACCATTCATAATAAACTAATCGCCATCCTCAACCTTTGGTGAAACAATTAGAAACAAGTCTAGCAGGTTAAAAGTAGAACTCAAAAGCGTCAAGTCTCAAGTCTAAGTCAGTACGTAAACAAATTGATCATCTCTTCATATCGGTAACACCATCATCTGAATTTGTCCCATATCAATCATCTCTCATAAACGAAATGACGTGCCGCCATCCACTAACATGTCCTAGGATGAATCCTTCCTACAATGGGCATTATCTTTTGGCAATAAGTTTCGCTTATCATCCTTAGAAAACACATCCTTTTCCGTTAGCGGTATTGAAGAGCATTAGTCTGTTTATTTACTTGGTCTTTATCTTTTGACTTATCTTATTTTGCACTCATTCCAAGGACGTCTCGATGATATCCCAAAACAGGATTTAGAGAAATAGGAATGGGGCAACGATTATTATCTTTTGTTTGCTGTGCTTGTTGGACGTTCTTGTAAAATAACTTGGCGAATACTTGCTTTGTTAGATATGTATGGAGGATGTTTCAGATAGCTTGTTGACTATTGCATTGATTGGTTATACCTTTCCGTGTTTTGGTCCGAGATGTTTGAGACTTCTAAAGTGCATCCTAGCAAGGTTTCCGTATGTCAAGTGTGAACAAGATTACTCCTATCTATTTGTCGAGTCAAAGTCCATCACACTAAGTACAACGCCATCCTGGTCCTTTATACCTTGATGCATCGTGTTTAGGCGTGTTATCAAACATAAAGTAAGTGATCCTTTGAAAATCCCAATCCTTGATAAGCAAATCATCCATCTATCATCATCATTTATCATTATCATCTTTTATTATCATCATCTCTAATAAAGTCTCGACCAATCATGGACTTGTTGGATCCTCTTGTCATCATCTCATTCCACTAACATCATGCATCCGTCATGCATCCATCATGCATCCATCCTGCATCTGCAAACCATCAATATACTGCATACCACATATCATTCATATCATACATCATAGGAAACATCGATCATTTCACATGCATTGCATATCATCATCATAATATAGATCTGTTAGTCTAAGCATTTCATAAATCATTGTTGCATAATCACAGCATATCACATCATCCATCTCATCCATCTCATATCATATCATCATTTAATTTGTTTAGAATAATATAGATTTGTTATTCTAAGCATCTTGAAATCATCTCATTTGCATCGTCATCCATAACCACCCATTTTGAACCTCTTTATCGCGAGATCGACCCTCAAATCAAATCTTTTCGCTCGATCTCTCGAGGGGGCAATGTACCAGTGTACTTCTTTCCATGGGGCATCCAAAAATCATGAATTTTTTAATTTTGATCGCGACAAGTTTATTCTTTGAACCAACGCAACAAGTACATTGCTTCAAAGAGGGGCAAAATGTAGACATGTCAAATTTACATCATGCATAATCATATTCCATTCATCCAATAAATCAGGACTTCATTTAAATCAAATTCTAAATCATACATTTTCCATCATTTTCTGATTTAAATAAATCAATTATCAAAGTCCAAAATGTCAACTCACCTAATCAGCATTAAATCAGCATAATCATCATCTAATCCTAATCTAATGTTAATCCCATCCCACTTGCATTATCTAGATCTAGCCACTTGCACAATAAATCAATTTTATTGATTTATTAAAACCTCATTTTCTCTCAACATGACAAGTCAAACAGGGCATTTATTGCTCTTCTTTCTTGTCCCCCTCTCAAAATTTATTGCAAATTTGAATTTGAATTCTCCCTCTCATGGGCACTCTTCCCAAATCTTGCACATACATCAACTAATTACATGATGACAAGTGTCCTCAACTCATTGGCTTATTTTTGATCCCACATTGGCCCCTCTTCAACACTTGGCATTTTGAAAATCTTTAAATAGGTGCATCATCCTCAAGCAAATCCTTCACAATTTCATGCAAGGTTACTCTCTTCATTTGAGATTTGATCTTGTTTATCATCACTCCACCATATCCATTTGCATTTTATCATCTTAGCTTTGATCAAGGATTGGGAAAGGGTCACTAGCACATGTGACACCAATCCAACTATGGAATAGGTAATTTGTTGAATGTTTTCATCATGCATTTGGCTTTTCTTTATCTTTTGTGGCATTTTGGAACATTTACAATGTATTTCATAGGAGTATTCTTGAAGGATTTGTTGATACTAACCCTTGTTTGAGTATAGTGTTTGCAGATTTTTAAAGGTACTCACTCTAATAAATTCTCATTTCTCATTCAACTTGTTCCTAAAACCCCATTTAGTTCCTATCACATTCTTATTTGTTGGTCTTGGGACCAGTTCCCATGTTTGATTCTTCTCAATCTACCTTAGTTCTTCTTCCATAGCTTTGATCCAATTCTCATCCTTGTATACTTTAGTTACTATTTTAGGTTCTACCTCAAATAGTATACAAAATTTTACCTATTCCTCTACCATAGCAACTCTTCTTATCAATACACCTTTTCTCTTATCTCCAATTATTTGATCTTTAAAATGATTCCTCTATACATACCTATGAGTCTTAGGATTATTTTCTAGAGCTTCTTCCTCTTCCACTGTCATCTCTTTCTCTTTCTCTTCTTATTTTTCTTCTTCTCTACAAGGGGATTCATCATATTCATATGATTATATTAGCATCAAGATTTGGTGTGATTCTTCAACGAATTTGACACTTACACTTTCAACTATCTTCTTTAACCTTTTTCTCTAACATTTGTATGCCTTGCTCTTTGTAGAGAATCCAAGGAAGATTTATTCATTTGATCTTGCATCAAAATTTCCTATATTTTTTCCATCTCTCCTAATATAACATTTTCTTCGAAACAATGAAATATTTTATAGTAGGAGGTTTTTCATACCATAGTTCATAGAGGATCTTTGAATTGTTCACTCTTGCATGTCCTCTATTAAGAATGTATAATATACTATGAATAGCTTCTTTCCAATAGATATTTGGTATATTTTCTTCCTTCATCATGGTTCTTGCTACTTCATGAAATGTCCTATTCTTCCTTTCCAAAACTCCATTCTACTGAGGAATCCTTGGAGCTGATAAATATCTTTTTATCCAAAGATCCTTACAAAATTTGTTAAAGTCATTGGAGGTGAACTCACCACCTCTGCCAAACCTCAAACATTTTATTTTCAAATCCATTTCATTCTCATCCATAGATTTAAATGCTTTAAACTTATTTAGAGCTTCTGATTTTTCTTTGAGAAGGTCACCCAAGTCATTCTAGAGTAACCATCTATCAATAACATAAAATACCTATCACCCTGAGAGCTTCTTGTTTTGGTAGATCCACATAGGTTTGTATGAACCAACTCCAAAGGTCCTATGGTAGAATATTCCTTAGTTCTAAACCTCTTATTTGTCCAATTTCATAAATTGGTACTTCTTGCAAATTACATTGATAGGCTTTGTAATTCTTAGAAGATCTCTCACAACTTGAGTGGAGATGATCTTCACTAGACTTTCAAAATTGATGTGACACATTCTTCTATGCCACAACCAACTTTCATTATTTTGAGACATAAAGAACTTAACACCACCACCTTTGAGCTGATAAACATTTCCTTTTTTCTTTGTTCTACCCACAACCAATGTTTTGGAGCTTCCTTTTCTAATTTCACAACCATCATCCTGAAACACCAAATTGTATACTCTGCTACACATTTTACCTACACTAAGAAGATTATGTCAGAGACCCTTGACATAAATAACATCATTTGTCGTATACTTTCCATCAAAACTAATTGAACCTTTTCCACATATCTTAGCAGATGTATCATCACCAAACTTAACAAGACTACCATCATACTTTTTAAGCTTAAAAAACTTACTCTAATCACTTTTCATATGATTTGAGAATCCATAATCAATTATCTTCAGTTTCTCTCCTCTCTTGCATGAAAGGTAGTCAACATAGTTCCTTCAATATTGGGACCTAATTTCATAGGAATTTCCTTCACACATCTTTCAGGATTAATAGAATTAGTTCCAACATTTAGAGCCATGAACAAGAATTCATCACTTACATCATTTAGATAGTTTGATTCCTCATCATCAGATACACAAAGCTACCTTCTTTAACTTAATAAATCTTCTTGATAGATTTATCTTTATGATCATTATGTTTGTCATTTGAAACATTTATTGGACATTAAGAAGCATAATGACCTATCTTTCCATAATTGAAACATTTGAATAGTAACTTGTGTTTGTATTTTATAGTGCCCTTTTTCAATCTCCTTGCAAATTTTTCTTCCACGAAGCATCAAGATCATCTAGATCAAATTCATCATTCTCTTTCTTGTTGATTTTAAAAGTAGTTTCTTTCCTTAGAGCATCTTTGTCAAACTCTCTTAATTCAAAAGTAGTTAAAGCACTAAACATTTGTTCTTTAGTATATTGATCCAAATTCTAATCTTCCTCAATAGAAGAAAATTTAGCACCATAAGATCTAGGAAGAATTCTCAATACCTTTTTCAAAACTTCACTTTCCTCTAGTTTTTCACCAATACCATTAATGGCATTGAAAATTTCATCCATTTTGAGCATGTAGCCAACAATATCTTCATCATCTAACATCCTTAGGGTTTCAAATTTGGATTGTAAATTCTTGCATCTTTGCTTGCTTGACCTTAGCATCTGCTTCATAAATGCTCTACAACTTAGTCCAAATCTCTTTATAAGTTTTGAGGCTTATCACCTTTACACATTAAAATCTGAAATCCCAATCAAGATAGCATTCCTTTATTTTCCATTATTCTCATAATCCTTGATCTCATCATCACTTGTTGGAGGAGTGGTTGGAATAGTGTATCCATTTTCAACTAACTTCCAAGCACCAAATCCTAATGAGATAAGAAAGGATTCTATCATGGATTTCCAAAAATAATAGTTTGATCCATCAAACATAGGCACTTTGACACCATTCATGTACACTCTCCAGATCTACCTAAAGCAATTAAGCTTCATCCAAGGAACCACAACTCTAATACCAACTATTAGAAACATAGGAAAATTGGGAGGGGGTGGATCATCTGTACATCAAAATATTCAAACTCTCATTACCCTTAAAACCCTTATTATGCATCAACATGAAGGTAAACTAATGAAATATAAACACATTCACAACAATACACCATGGAACACTAGATTTACGTGGAAATACCTAGTCAAGGAAAAACCATAGTGAGGATTAACTCATATATATATGAATAACAACACCAATTACAAAAGGATCACTACCAGAAGGGATCTATACCAAGGGATCATTTCTCAAAGGACTCACTATTCAGAATAAAAAATAATACAAGAATATTGTTACAAGGAGGTTCATTTCCTCAAAGCAATAGGAAGATCAACCACAAAAACCCTACACCATCCACAATCTTCAAATCACTACCTCCAACAACTTTAGGTACATGTAAAATGTAGACACCTTTTGTTCACTGCTTCTAGTAGCCTTAGGTGTTTAAGCTTGCACTCATATTACAACACTTGATTACATTTGCACCATCCTTTACATCACTAAACATCACAAACATCTCCAATAATTAACCTTAATTATATATCTTCCACAACCTCAAATAACTTCTTTAGGTCAACCTTAATGAAATGTATGCACCTTAAACTTGCAACCACCAGGTCGACACAAACACCTCTATGGTGGAAAAAAGTGAAGGTGGACTAAAACAAGGGTTAACTAGAACCCAAATATACATCGACATGCTACACCATGATTCCACAAAAAATATACCATCTTTGCAATTAGCGCTAGCATGCCAAGTTATCCTAACTTATACTAACACTATCAAACAATCAATTCACTCTTCACTAGGTCCATAAACATCATATAGACCACAAAGTAACATCACACAAAATCTTGGAATATTCCAACATCATCATTTATCAACAACACAATCACAACCACTTGAAACTGAGAATATTATCATTCTGTGCAACCAACCACATTGCCACAAACATACAACTTACTAACCAACCTTGTGGAATAACTAAACACCAAACACTCCAAGGTAAGGTAGATTTAATCAACATAAGAAAGTTCACAAATCCATAAGAAAAGAAACCTCAACACATATATGTGGAGAAATTCTATTTCTCCAGACAACCTTCTTCACTGACAACACACTATTAGACACATCTTCCACTACTGCATGATCTAGAACCTGAAACTATAGATATAACACCTCTAAAGACTCATGATCATCTCATCCAAACCTCACAATCACATATTCAACCATGAAGAAATACAAAGCACAATGCAAAACACAACTTTGTCACCTTGTACACTCTCTATTCAAATTTTCTCAAAAACACTTGGAAACTAAGTGAACCAGCTGCATCAGCAACACCTTTTGAACACCACAACTCCTTCTCAACATGACTACACTAGAGGTTGGCATTAATGACAATACTAATGAAAACATAGTGCAACAATCTCCAACAAATAATTTCATGTTGTATATAATCTTTATTTTTCCTTACTCTTCCTTCTATGTAAATTTATATCTATCCAAAAATATTTTGGAGAAGATGCAAGGTATTAAGGGATCAAAATATTCTTCAAATTGACTATAGAAATACGTTTCCTTTGTATTAGTTTCTTCTAATTTTATGACATCGAATATATATTATTTATTTCCATAAATATCCTATTCAACCCTTTCATTTCTCTAGATTTAATAATTTAATTAGTCATTAAATAAATTATGTACAATCTAAAATGAAATCAATTAGATTTAATATTCCCATGATTCTATCTTTAAAGAGTAAACCTTATAAATTTTCTTCCACTTATGATGATGTCCAAAAGTCAATTTTATTATCTTTATTAAATTTAAAGCTTTTATTCAACCATGTATTGTCTCTTAATTCATCTACATAATATAAAATTGGTGTAAGTTATCCACTATAACATTTAATTTAAATACAATCTTAATTAAAAATTAATTAGATTTAAATATTCATAAATTTGAATAATTTAAATAATAAACATTACAATAATTAAATATGTGTGAAATTTGACATGTAATTTTAAAATCAATTTAGGGTCATGTATAATGATAACTTTAAGAAACGCCTCTAAAACAAAATATAAAATCCTAGTGAATATTTATTTGAAAAAGTATTAATTTTTATTGATAAATCTTTAGTTTTTTAATAATTTATTAATGGTTTTTACATCACTAGAATTTTGTAGAAAATCTTGGTGCATGGCAAATACTTTCATTTAAAAAAATAATTTCTTATAGAAATGTAGGAGCCCAAAGGTGGAAATGATTGATTGGTTTAAATGGATAGACTATAATATTTAGTTTCCATTTTTTATTTAAAATATAATCTAGTGGTGCTCATTGTATTCCATGAGGTAAAATATAACCATGATTTTTAATACTAATGGGGCCTTTGATTCTGGCCTATGAGCATTACAAATTGTGGGTACATTTACCTTGTGAAATATAACAAGGGTCATTAGATTATATTATAAATAAATTGTCGCAACTAAATATTGGTGAAATGGCCCTAAGTTGACTAATAACTATGATATATTATTGGTGAATTAAGTTAAATTTATATAGTAAATTATGAAATATAGGTGAATTTGATAGTTAAAATTTTCAACAAAATTAATGCTCTAGTGATTTAATTAAACTAAAATATATACTTTTTAAATGTGGTGATTCAAGTTGTCTTACAACTTGAACTATTAGCAAAATTTAGGCTCCCAAATTTTGACTATTAACCAATTGACAAATACTCACCACTAAGAAAATCACTATCATATGCTATTTTATTTCTTAACTAATTAATATATTTTCTAATTATATAAAAAAAAAAATTAACTAATAAACTTGGAAAAATCAAATTAAAAATTATTTTCCTTTAAAATATATATTTATCTAAAATAATAATAATAATTAATATTTCTAATTCATAAAAATATTATATAACAATCCATCCTAAAATATTTGAATATAAACTGTTTAAATAATATAAAAACAAAATTTATAAAATGATTACTATGTATTAATAAGATGAAAAAGAAATATTATAAACTTTCTTACATTAACCATGTTTTAAATGCCTTTATCACACCTATTAATTTGTGACATTTACATCAAAAATGGAAACACGCATTTCCATTGTTTCATTTTATCTCTCCTTTTTGTACTTTATTTGTCTTCACTTTATATTTTCCTTTTAATTTTTATTTTCTTCTAACTTTATCCATTCTTGTGGCCCTTTGATTCCCTCTTATTTTTCTCAATCTAACATTTCATTTTTCATGATTTTCACTTTTCAATTTACATTAATTTATTATTCTTTTTATTTTTCACTTTTTCCTTTTTCTCCTTTCTCAAAGGTTTTAATTTTTTTTTTTAATTTCTTATAATAAATGAATAAGGAATGTTTATTTAAAATATATAATTAATTATTTTAAATGCTTATGTTTTGAAGGATGGATATAATTTTAAAATAAATATATTGAAACATAATAAATAGGAAGGGATCTAAAATTGGTCTATTAGATGGGAAATGATGAATAAATAGTTAATATTGATTTTTTTAGTGGCTAATATTTGTCAATTGGTTAATAGTTGAAATTTGGGAATCCAAAATTGGCTAAAAGTTCGAGCTACAATGTGACTTGAATCACCACATTTTTACAAAATTTTATGATAGTCTTGTTTAAATCACCAAATAATTTATTTTATTAAAAAATTTAACTCAAAAACTTCGCCACAATATTTTATACATGATTAGATCGGATTTGTCTAATTTTTATAAATTATAGTAGAAATCTATATTAATTCACCAATAGTATATCGTAATTATTAGTTGTTTTAGGACCATATTGGTAATCTTTAGTTTCCACCATTGATTTATAATCTAATCTAATGGCCCTTGTTGTATTCCATGTGATAAAATGTACCCATGATCTATAATGCTCATGTGACCCACAATTTTGGATCTAATGAGAAGTATAGATTGTGGGTAAATTTTACCTTATAGAGTATAATGAGGGTCATTAGATCAATGATCTAAAAGCAATTTTGAGCCCCATGAAAATTGTAGATCATGGGTACATTTTACCTTGACAAATACAATGAGGGCCATTATATTATATTTTAAAACAATGGTGGAAAGTAAATATTATAGTCTACCCCTTCAAACCATTGATAATTTCCACCCTCGGGCCCCTACTTTTCCATGAGAATTATTTTGAGATTGGATAGATTCTCCATCACAATTAATGTATTTTCCTATTACTTTTCAAGATTCGCCAAAATTTTCTACAAATTTTGAGTGATGTAAAAAAAATCACCAATAAAATTAATAGTTTTTTCAAAAACAAAGGAAAGATTAGCCAATAGAAATTAAATTTTTTCCTAAAAAAATGAAAGATTCGCTAGGATTTTATATCTTTTTTTAGGGGGGTTTCTTAAAGTTATCACTGATAGTTAATATTGTATTAATCTATAATTTAAATTATTTTAGTAGTTAATTTATGTTATGAATTTTATTACATTGTTTAATATACTTTATTTTTATCATATTAAGGTGAGTGTGAATATTACTTTAGTAATTTGGTATAAGTTTGCATTCTTCAACATTCAATTTGAGTGTGGGAGTACATATTGACTAGGTTTTTGAAGTTTAATCTTAATAAAATATTATACAATCATGTACTATAGAGAGAGAATCGAAAGAAAGTCTATATTAGTAAACATTTTCACATATTTTCTATACTATCATATTTTTATTATAGTTAGTCTAATCGATATTTGGTTATAAGTCGGTTTAGGTGTCTTTTTGTGGGATTATTAATTTTAATAGAAGTCTTATCCTTTAACCTATGGGCTAGGTTAGAGATGGGATAATATTTTTTTATAGAAAAATATTATAAGATTCATTTGAAAACCTTCGTCATGGTTATTAATTATAATAATTTGATTTTGTTTTGATGAATTTAATAGGGAGAGAAAGGTGAGAGAACTATTTCATCCTCCTTCAACATTTGAAATCTAACATATTGTTCATTATTGAAATGTGGGATTTTTAGAAATGAATATTCTTATTTGTAGGGATTTACATTTATTTTTTCTTTTTCTATTTTTGGTTTTTTATTTTTCCATTTTTTTGTTCTTTATTTTTTAATGAAAAGTATTTTTGGTTGGGGATGTAAGACTAGGAAAAATGGAGGAAAGTGTGAAACATTAGTAGCAACCACAAAACTACCTAAATTCAAGCCATAGATACCCTAATCTAACAATGAAGCACAAATGACAATAGAAATCACGATAATAAAGCAGTAAAACCTCAATTCAAATGCCATGGTTGATTCTCCTCCATTGCTCTTCGTCATTTTGCTTTGTTTGCTCTCAAATTCATAGTGTGCAATATTTCACAATAAGCTCAATGTAGATGACTGATAACAAGATCTCAAAGATGATGAGTTATATGATAACAAAATGTTGAAGATTGTGGTTAACCTTGAAATGAGATAGATAGCTTGATTTTATAAAAATCCCAATTAAAATGAAGGGTGAGGATCAAGTGATGATGTGTGATGATCAATGAATGAGATTAATTGAGAAGAAAAGAGATAAAGATGGGGAGAATGACTATGATCCAAGAAATTAGGTGAGAAATAAGGCTTGGATAAGAATAGGTAAATTAAATAATTGCAACAATTATTTAATTTAGGAGGGGGAAAATGAATAATTAAATAATTAAAAATAATTATTAAATTATAGATGAAAAGGGGGATACAAAATATTAAATAATTGAAATCAATTATTTAATAATGGATGGAGCTAAATGTTAAATAATTAAATAATTAAAAATAATTATTTAATTATAAAGGAAGGGAAATGACAAATAATTAAATAAATAAGGATTTATTTGATTATAGAAGAAAAGAGAATGAATAATTAAATAATTAAAAATAATTATTTAATTATAGAAGATAGGAGGGAAATTAGCAATATAATTAAATAAATAACTATTTATTTAATTAATCAAAAGAAAAATAAAGATAAAATGAATTAATTAAATAATTCAAAATAATTTAATTATTAGAAGAATATGACATTAGAAAATAGTTAAATACTTAAAATTATTTAATTATACAAAAAAGACCCAAATTAATGAGAAAATGTTGCTTGTAGGCTTGACATTATTTAGTGTCTATATGGGGCATGATGCTAGTTGTATTCTTATCTCTTAGGTGAGAAGCCAATATGATTGTATTAGGATTTAGACCTTCTCATTACCATGCTAGAGGAAAAAGGCAAGTTAGTTCTTATTATGAGAGAAGAAAAGTTTTTGTGACATATAAAAGGTAAGAGGACAAGAGTTAATTCTTGTATGAAGGTAAATGGATTTATAGTCTTCAGATGAATACTTGAGTTTCATACTATTGGCATAGAAGGAATCACTACCAATTTGGCTAGGGATTGATACTCTTGGATTCTCATGGATAATAAAGAGTTTATAATCTTCTCTAGTGGGTTCTAAGGATATTTAGTACATGGAAGAACTTGTTTACTTCTCTTATTTTTTTTAACTCTCCCTTTTCATGTTTAAATTTGTATTTAAGATTTAATAATAGTTTATATGAGTATAGGATATGTGTAGGATTAAATGTGTATTTAAGATTTACTTAATAGTTTATATGAGTATAGGGTAGGTGTAGGATCATCATGGAAAAAATAGATCCTTAAGTGGTGAAAAATTCAAAAAAATTAGAGTTAGGCAACTTGACGTAAAAAATTGAATAAGTTATCTATATTATTTCAAAAATATGTAAGAATAGAATTTGTAGAAAATTGAATGTGTAGACACAAAAAATATATTGATTGATCCTGATTTACTAACACCAGTTTATCTTGAATCATCTCCTTTTCTAACATTTTAATAAAATAATCTTTATTTGATTAAATTCATCGTATTTCGTCGTTTAATTAAATAAATCAATTTTATCTGATTAAATCATTATCTCCTATTAATTAAATAAATTTTTTTTTTTAATTAATCCTATTATGCTCTTTTTATTAAATAATTCATTTTATTTAATTAAGTTCTAAGGTCATCTCCTTTAAATTAAATAAACTAACCTTTATTTGATTTAAGTCTAACACCATTCCCTTTTAATTAAATAAATCCAAATTTATTTAATTAAATCTAATAATCATTTTCCTCTCATTTGGATTTAAATTAATCTAAAAATCTAAATCAAATTGTCAAATTAGCTAATCTCCTTTTAAATTAATCAAATCCCGATTAATCCTAATCTTAATCCATCAAATCCTCTAGCTTTTGCAACTTGCTCATAAAAATCATTTTAATTGATTTATTAAATCTCTATTTACTTTAAAAGGGGTATCAAGGATGGAATATTCCCAAAATTTGAAATCTCCCCCCAAAAGTACTTGTCCATCCAACAAGGCATTAAAAGCCTCTTACATGTCCTTTTCTTGAGCCAAGTGGCATTTAATTCATTTTTTCTTTCCCTCCAACTTGTCACTTCTCCAATTTTGAAATTCTGCCTAATTGCATTAACGTGTACATTCATCCAAATGTGCCCCACCTTTGTCCACTCTCATATTGTTGACAAGTGGCATTGTGCTATTGGTTGGTGTTTTATCCCACAGTCATCCATTTTTCCTCTTCCTCCATCATTCTCTTCTATAAATATAAGGCTCTCATTTGGATTTTGAGGCCACAAGTTCATGCAACAATATTATCTTCAAGTTTTTGAGCAATCTTCATCCATCTTTATCCACTTTCATCCATTTTCATAATTTCACAGCTAGGTTATGGAGAAATTTCATCAAGGGGCATCAAATCTTCACCATTGATCATCAAGCTTGCAATGAATTGGGAAAGGACCATTTTCCACATCAAAATGGCACCAATTCACCCATGGGATTGAGAGTTTGTTTATTTTGAGCAAGATTAGCTAGTTTTTATTCATGTTCTTCATTTATTTCTTGTTCTTGATATCTCAAATGAATTTCATGGGGAATGTTGTTTCTAACTTGCATAATGGGCTAATTATGTGTTTTTTCTTTATGTTTGTGTAGGTCTAGGATAGGATCACCATTCACATTTTGGCGCTAGAAGGAGGGCTAGTTGGAGGAAATTAACACATTTTTCTTCAAAAAAAATTTGTTTTTTGAAACTTTTTGTGTCTATAGGAAAGTGTGTCGTTGATAGAGAAACTATGTGGCTATCAGTCCAACGACACTATTTAGCAATGCTATCAAACTCCAAACCGTGATGCTGACTTCTTCCCGCTAGAATATTTGAATTCCAAACAACAACGCTTCAGTCATTGCCCTATCAACTAGTCATCCAAACTCCAAACTCCGTCGCCCGTCACTAGTCAAAATAGTGATGCATATGTGGTCACTGGTTTCTCCATAGTCTGACGCTATCAGTCCCAGCATCGCCATATAATGACACTGACTCCAAACTGTGCCGCCATCGCAGACTGCACCACTGGAGTTGGGTAAAATGAAGTTTTCAGATTAATCTCAACACGTGCTTTTTCATTTTTATTACTTTTGACTCCTAACTGGTTTGTGGCCTATTTTTTTGTAGTTTAACTAGTTTTTGTAGGTTAGCTTGATCAAAAGTGAAGGGAGGAAATAAAGACAAAGACTTCTCTATGGAATCTTCACTCTATTGTATCAAGTTTTTTTTAACACTTTGGGAGAAATTATAATACCACTTTAAGGTTTTGTTCTCTTCAAAGTTTTAGGAGTCAATAGATTTCATTTGGGCTTAAAAAGAACAAAACAAAGGGGTTAAAAAAGAATCTTAGGAACTTACTACATTTTGTTTTGGACTTAACAATTGAACAAACAAATATCACACTTCAAAGTTGGTGCTTAAATAGAATCCAATTATTGCTTTTAAGGATTAAAACAAACATGTTCCTTTATGTTTTGTAATCTCATATCCAAAGTAATATCATTTAAAAGATGCATGCACTTCTCTCACACCTCATATTGATCTTTAGAATCAAAATTCTTTTGGTGATATTAAGTTGTATAAGTGATTTCCTCCACACTTCAATTTGGATTATTAAAATTGAACAAAATCTTGCTAGTATGAGTGGAGTATATCGTGGGTGTTCTCTCTTTGTTCACTAAACAAAGATTGGTTGAACTAAGGATGTGCTTGCTCACTTTTTTTTACCCTTAGAGGGCCTTCCTAGTGGGAAAAAATAATCACCCCAGGGAACGAACCAACCGGGAACATGCTAAAGCCAAGCAACTTCCATTCGGTCTATAAGTGTGGCTACTTGAGGAAAGTTCAAGTGTCATGAGGATTGTTTTGAAAAGAAGGGAAAAAATGGTCTCTTGCTGTATGGATGATCCCCCATGAATGAAATGCCTATACTAGAACCTTTTGTTTAGAAGCCCAAATCCTTATCTATTTGTTGGTGCAAGAATGGTCTTTCTGAAGTCGCCCCACATTTTTGCAGTTCTTGGTAGAGATGAGAAGTACGCCATGGGAGTTTCATGGGTACTAAAGCTTGGTTGACCCATAGAAGTGAGTGTCGTGGAGGGGAGCTAGTGTGGTCAAGCATTTAATCATCTGCCAAGAATAAGAATAATTGGATTTATCCAAGTGGGGATTCAACAAATATTGCCTCTTGACTATCCATAGAGTTGTGCATTTACTTGGAATCAAAACACTTTGCTTGGATCTTAAACATTAGAAAAAAAACATTCAACATGATCATCAAATTTCAAACCCTTTAGAGAAAGCAAATAGCTTTGACAAAATCCAAGTGCTATTGCTTACCCTAGGGATTCTATCCTTAGAGGCTTCTAAGCATTTGAATTTATATCTTAATTTTCTCTCACTAAGGTCAACAATAGGGAACTTTTTCCTTAGTTTCCTTGATTTCCACATAATGGACATTGTGGGATGAGAAGAAATTGGGACATTAGACATTTAGTTTGAAAACCTAATCAAAAATTGTTTGTGGTAAAAATAAATCATTAAGAAAAGATAAGAAAAAATTGGACCCCACACATGTGCTCTTTCAAATGATTTCTCGAAAGATCAAAATCCGAAAACTAAAGTCCAAATTTCTTAGTCAAAAATCTTGCAAGAAATGTTTGTCTATGCTTTACAAATTTAGAGAAAGATTGACTTTCAACTTTTACAAATGTGCATCAAGGAACAATCCAAATTTGTATTCATTTTACTGTTGTCAAAATCTAAGTCTCTTTCAAAGGTTTGAGTATCTCACATAGGAAGTATTAGCATGTTCTTCAACACCTTGATCTAGTAAAAAAAGTCTCTCTAAGTCTTTAGGATCAAAATAAAAACACTCTCGTCCATCCTTCAAACACCAAATCAAATTCACCTCACAAACAACTCTTGGAAATCTTGAAAAAATCCTTTATGCTAAACTTTGGGAAAATCCTTTGAAATCAAAATCCAAATCATCTTGTTTGACTAGGTGTGTGTAGATGAGTCCTTCTTTACATAGTTAAATAATCCTCTTGTGGACAAGTTTACTCTAGGACAACATCTAACCTCATAAATTTTATGAGTTCATTATCCAAAACAAATCCAATCAAAATCAAAATCAAATTAAATCAATCCAAAACCAAAGTCCAAAATAAAATCAAACATCAAACCAAAAGTCCTAAAGTTTAGTATCCCCTCCAAGGTTTCCTAAGAGTTACAATCATTCACCAATCATCCATCTCTCATCATCTCATCACCATCCTTTGATCCTCAATATCTTAGACTTTCTTTTTGTACCTAAATTTTAGATCAATCTAAGGAATTAAAGGTTCACCTCCCATTCCTAAAAATTGATCCTCATTTTATGGTCCAAACTAGATCTCAACACAAGAAGAATATGGAAACAAACAAGGAAACATCCACTTTGAGTGACTTGAGTCAAACCGCTCCTGAAATGAATCCCCTTGGATCTAGCAATCCCACACTAAATCTTCCTCCACTTCCACAAGGTTCTCAAGAGGAAGGTCAAGTAGAAGACATCACCAATAGTGTCTTAGGGATGACACAAGATGAAATTATTGAAATGGTCCAAAATCTTGAAACTCACAGAATTGTCAATACCATGATGAAGTTCAATCCCTCGCAATACATGCTAGAATTGGAAAAATAAGGAGCTAAACTTCCTTCTGACTATGATGTGAGCACTCTTTTGGAGAAACCTCTTGGGATTATGCCTCTAATATCATCCACACCTCCATTTCAAAGCATCACTCAAACCATCCACCAAATCATGTCATCTATTGCTCCAACTCAACCAATTCTCAACAAGGGGAGCTCATTGCTTCATGCACTACAAACACACCCCCTTGTGAACAACCAAAATTTGGATGTGAACACCATATTGGGTCAATCCATCCCATTGAATCTGCTAAACCCATATGTTTTGCTCACCTTTCATGACCCTAATGATCCATCCTCTTTTCATGCAACACCAGCATATCCTCTTAACGTACAAACCTCTCTCCCTATGATTTCACAAGGAGAAGGTGGGCTATTTGGACAAGAGGGAATCTTTGATCCATTATCATCATCATTTCCTCAAGGGAACACACCATCCATTTTTCCACCACTTCCACTTTTACCATTAACATCCACACCACTTCTTGGTTTAGGGAAACCTCCTTTACCACCCATTAATCAACAAATTCAAAACAACCCCCCAATCATAAATAAAAAAATCATACTGAATCCTACAATCTTGCCATTGATATCGCAACAACTAGTGGCAACCATCCAAGCAACCCAAGCAATCACTGCACCATCCATAAACGTGTTCTCTCAAGGACCAAGCATATCAATCGCACCTTCCACCACACAAATCCCCATCATCAATACAACACCTCTCATCACAACAACAAACACCATTCCAAATCTACCACCACCACTCAATATAGCAGTACAACAGGCCTATCAAAAGGAACTTCAACAATTTCAAGCACAATGAGCACAAAACATGCAAGTTGCACAACAATTCGCAGAACAAGTGCAAGTAGCTCAAGTTGCACAACAAGTGCAACAAGGACAATAGGCTACCTAAGCTCAAGCTTTGTTGCAACAACAACAAGCTACCCAAGCTACGCAAGCAACTCAAGCGGCTCAAGCTGCACAAGCTTCCCAACAAGCGTAAGCCCAATACCAAGCTCAGCAAGCACAAGTACAAGCTCAATACCAGGCACAACAATAATGAGCCCAACAACAAGCATATTAGCAAGCCATACAACAATATCAAGTGAAATAGGAAGCAACCCAATTATTAGCCCAACAACGAGAATTGTTAGTACAACAACAACAAGACCAACAACAAGTGTTGTTGGCACAACAACAACAAGACCAATGATAAGCATTGTTGGCACAACAACAAATGTAGGCATATTAGCAAGCCTTGATCACACAGTAGAGATTGCAACAAACTCCCACCAATATACCTATCACTCAAACACCTTGACCATTTCAAAACACATTCACTCCACTCTCGATTTGCAAGACAACGTGACAGTACAAATCAAATTTCTCTCATAGCAAGTGCTCGTCTCCAATCAGGGAAAACAACAAAGACACCAAGCAACTTGTTCCCCTATCCCTTTGATAAGAGCCTTGCAATGGTACCATTCCCAAAGGGGTTTGAAATCCCTAAATTTGACAAATATCATGGGATAAGAAACCCTGAAGATCACATCAAGGAATTCCAAGTACATTGCATGGAGGTTGCATATGACGATACATATATGATGTGGCTATTTCCTCAAAGTTTGGCTCGTCTTGCCATGGAGTGGTTCTCTCTCCTTCCTCCTAGCATCAAAAAGTTCCAAGAGATTATAGGCACATTCAATATAAGTATGGATGTTAGTCTAGAGGAACTATTGGATCTTAAACATGCCAAGGGGGAATCATTTGCTTCCATCTTGCAACGATGGTGATCCAAGACCAACAGGAGTAAATGGGCCATGGCAGAAGAACAAAAAGTTTGCACCATCATTGCTAATCTTGAGAAAGCCTTGGAATTCCATCTTAAGATGCAATGTATCACCACGTACGACCATTTGATCCCCAAGGCACTCAACATCGAATGATTCCTTATTACACAAGGGGGGACACTGGCATATCCAAAACATCAAGAAGGTCGCACATCCACTAGCTACAATTAGAAACCTCACACATGGGCAAAAAAAAGGAATGCCACTAATGATGGTGTGGTGGATGCCAACGTCATAATCAATGCTCCAAAACAAAACACGTAATCGTACCAACAACCACAAGGCAACAATTGAAACAACACGCAAGCCAACACGGTATCACAATAACCACCCAACAATCAAATCAACAATCTGAATAATCAAGGGGGACCACCCCTACGAAAAAAATATGCCCCCAAGTGAAAATACACTACCCTTGGGGAACCAATTGAATCGGTTATGAAGAAATTGATAAACGAAAATCTCATCAAAATTCCCACTTATGAGAACTGTTGGTTCCCAAATCAACAGATGCAATGAGTCCTAAAGAGTAGCCACTCTCTCATATTCAGACTCAATAGGTTGATATGGCCAATGAATGGGAGAGTGAATAAAATACCCCTTTCTCCCCTACACTTCAAGCTTTGTTAAACCTAGGAGGGTGATCCCAATCA
>VDFB02125849.1:0-61740 GCA_007258455.2 Sequoia sempervirens
TTGATTGATCAGTTAGGAATTGATGGTTGAATTGGGAATTAGATGATTGAGTTAGCAAATTGGATTGCTTAGTTAGCAAATTAGATTTCTTAGTTAGCAAGCATAATTTGTTCAATCAGAAAGTGGGTGAGGAATTATGAATTAATTGATTTAATTAATTAATTCCTTTTTGGGAGTTGAACGTGCAAATCAAGTTTGACTTTTCCAAACAAAGTTGCATTGGTTTGATTTGATTTTTGTTAAATGATTTGAATAGTTTGATTTAATTATTCAAAATTTGGAGGGAAAGTGTGTTAATTAAATTATTATGATTTAATAATTCAATTAAATTAGAGGAATAAGGTGATTTAGTGACGTAATCAAATAATTGGCATTGTTTGACTAATTAGGATGAAATAAGATTAGATTAGGACTTTATTAAATAAATATAATTTAGTTAATTTGTCAAAATTATGAAATGTGAATTAATCAAATAATGTCGTATTATCCAATTAATAGTAGAATTAGGGTTTTAGGACTTTATTAAATAAACGAAATTTATTTAATTTGTCGAGAATGATGAAAAAGTGAATTAATTAAATAATGTTGTATTATTCAATTAATAGAGGAAATTAGGGTTTCTATATTTTATTAAATAAATGACATTTATTTAATTTTGTCGAGAATAAAAAAAAGGTGAATTAATTAAATAATGTTGTATTATTCAATTAATAGTAGAAATTAGGGTTTTGAATGTTGATGTGAAAATGCAGTGCTATTTGATGATAATGATGTTGAGATGTTTCGGGACCTTGTGGGATGATTCTAAGACGTTGTGAGATGATTTGGGATGATTTTGAGATGTTCTGAGACGTTCTCAGATGATTTTGAGATGTTCTGAGATGTTACCAGTTTATTTTGAGATGTTCTGATACATTTTGGGTTGATTCTAAGATGTTTTGAGACATTACGGGTTAATTCTGAGATGTTCCAAGACATTACGGGTTGATTCTGAGATGTTCCAAGATATTACGGGCTAATTTTGAGATGTTCTAAGACATTACGAAATGTTATGGGATGTTGTTCGATGTTGTTTAGGGTGTATGATAGGTGTTAGGTCATTTTTACGTCTACACTTTTCCCCTCTTTGATACAAAGTACTGGTTGCTTTGTTTCAAAGATTCTATTTTTAAGGTTTTTTGAAAAATAATTTATGTCCCACTATGCCCCACTGTGCCCCAATGTTTAGCAGAATGATGGTAAGACTAGGTGTTGCCCCCTCAAGATGTTGGTCAAAAAAAGGTCAGTTTCGAGGGCAAGCTCACGATATTGTCTTGTTTTAGTTTCAATGTGTTGAGAGTGAAGAATTAGATCTATAGGTCCCTCGTTTCGATGTTTCTATGAGCTTCTAATTTGAAAGTAGGAAGGTTCCCTAAGTAGAAATTAAGGTTTCCTAGGTGAAATTAGGGTTTCTTGAGGCTTAATATAGGCAATTAGGCTTCAAATTGGCTCATTTATGCTTTGATCCTATAGCTAATTCTTGTCTCTAGTTTTTCCATTCTATCAATTGTCGAGGAGCAATGTTGAAATTTGAGGGTGCCCCACATCATTTTGAGCTTGTTCGAGAGTTTGGACGACCTTCAAGCATCGGTGGCCCAATATGTACTTTGTAGCTTCTTGTTTTTTTCTTGTTATGTTCTCGTTATGCATGTACCAAGTTTCTTGAGTCAGTAGTGAAGTTCTGGTGATTTCTAAGCACTTGCATCATTTTCCTTGCATTTGCTAGGTCAGAAGCTCGCCTTTGACCTTAAAACCCTCGCACTTGACTTAAAACCTCACACTTTCTTAAGAACCTTTCTTTTGTTTCATGCAATTGACCTAAAACCTCGCCCTTGACATAAAACCTCGCTTTTTTTTTTCCTTTGGAGTTGTTTCCTAGCCCTTGCTTCCTTGCCTTTAACTAAAAAGCTCGCTTTTGCTTGGTGCTTTTTGAGCATATGCTCAAAACCCTTTCATTTGAATTTAGCATTTGCTCATAACCCTGGCATGTGTTTGTTTGTCATTCTAAATGTCGTTTATCATTGTATTTTGTGTCATTTTACATACTCAAAGTGAAACCCTAACATTGTGGGTTTAAAATGATTGTAGGTTGGCCTTAGAGCACTGCAATCGAGGGAGAGACGTCCTTGACACTTGTTTGATCCGATTACCCATTTTGGTGTGTTGGAGCGAGACTTTCTTGATGTTGTTGGACTATGTTACATTTGCCACATGCCTCCTATCAGGACTCATATTGTGATGATGACTGCACTTGTGGAATGATGGCATTCAGAGGCGTCCTCATTTCATTTTCCTACAAGAGAGGCAATTGTTAATCTTGAGGATGTTTGGATGATACTTCGCCTTCCTATTCATAGGGAGCCAGTTACATATCATATTCGACCCAGTACTCGTTCCATGTGATGGGTGTTAGATGCTAGACACTTGGAGGTACACTAGTCAGAGATTGATCTATCTGAGTTTTCTGACAATGCAGATCCTATTTCGTTGGTCTTATGTGGTTTGATTTTAGGACTGGTTTTTCTTTATAGGGGAGGTAGACAGTTTCTTTTAGGTTGGGTGTATGTATCGAGAGTATGCTTGAGCATGGGATGAGGTATGCTTGGGGTGCGTGTCTTCTCGCCCACCTCTACAGAGATATGCACGAGGTCCTGTATCAAGGCGAGAAATCTATTTTTGTAGGTGTTTCACTCTTGCATGTTTGGGCATGGGAGCACATTACAGTTACTCAACCAGATGTGATACAGGATCATTATCTTGATGATCTATACTCCTATCGTTATGGGGATTTCATGCACTATACCTTGCATGGGGATCTTCCTTATTGGCACTGAGTTTCGATGATATGGCTAGTTTTGTGTGGAGACCTTATATAGGTTGTGAGGCTTGGCTAGAGGATTCAAATCATCTTGTTTACTATCAACAGACCTGTTGGTTGATTGGTTATTCTCAATTTGTGCTAGAGTGTTACTTACCAGATTGAGTATGTCTCCAGTTTGGAGAGAGAGAAGGTCGATTTCCTGATGCTTATGAGGCTCATTTTGGTTGGACAACTCGAGAGGTTTGTGTATGGGGTCTCCAGTTAGATATAGATGTTACTATTGCTAAGTTCATAGCACTTTCCCTAGTTGGTTGGGGTTGGTCGATTGGTCTAGCAGATCCAGGCACTTCTCTTGATTATGATGAGTGGTGGGAACGACGCAAGTCTTTGAGACTCACTAATCCTGTGGGTGATCCTGCTTTGGGAAAATAAGGTATTATAGGTCATTGTGGGGAGTGACAATGTATTGAGGTCCTCACAGAGCAGTTGGATAGAGCCCGACATGATGGAGCACAGGGTCATAGACAAGTTTCGGGTCCTCCTCCACCAGCTAGGGATGGAGACATACTATTAGCTCAGATGATTGTTGTCAGAGATGGATAGATAGCACGACGACAAGCTACAAAGGCTTAGATAGATATTTTGAGGGCTGAGAGAGATAGCGAGAGTGGTTACTACAGAGAGAGATACTCTCAAGGCAGAGCATGATCATTATTTATAGAGGTCCACCTACTATCAGACCCTATATGATGCCACCGTTCCTAGGGCTGCTCGGTGTCCATAGTTCTGAGAGCCTAGTGTTGTGAGTGATGGTGGTGATGGTGTTGTAGGCGATCAATCTGTGAGACAACCAGATCGTTTTGGAGGACCTATAGGGTTTTTTTCCTTCCTGTTGGGGTCTTACTTTTTGTACTTGATCTCCATGTTTTTTATTGCTCAAAGGCATATTATAGACATGTGTTTTGTATATATACTAATCGGCCCAGTTGAGGCCTCATAGATATTATGATTTTGTATTTTCCTATCACACTTATCTCACTGATGATGATGTACGTCCTTTTTTTATGATGATATATGAGATATACCTTCTTCGATTCAGCTTCATTATGTTCATGTGATGATGATTGTATATGATATGAATGGATGAATCATACTTTGTTTCATGTGATGTTTTATTATGAATGATCGAGATATCATTTTTGGAATCCGATGTTTATGTGGTGTTGATATGGATGAATGAATGCCCCATACATGATACATGATGTTTTTATTGGTTTATTATCATCATGATATGTATTGACGACACCGTGGATGCAAGATGATTATGGTACTAATGATATTGCTATGCAGGGTGGATGTTAGTTAGAAGAAAAATTATGATGATAGATAGAAATTTGATGTTGTTAGTTGTGATGAGTATTGCTTTCACTTTGCTTGGAGACTTCACATTTTTGAACAATCCCGTTTGATGTAGCAAACAAATATGATGCAACAGGGTATTAATGACCAACGTGACTTTGTATCCATTGCATGGACTTTGACTCTACAAACAAAGAGTATTCTTGCTCATACCAGACATACAAAAACTTTGTTTAAAGTATATAGTTGGGTTGTGTTAAAAAAAAATTGAACCAATCACACAGAGAGGTATAGGACACCTAACATGAAATGGCTATAGGAATTTTAGACCATTTACACAGAGAGGTATGAAATACCTAACATGCAACTGCTACACAAATTGTTTCAACACAACTTTCATACACTCAATAAAGCAAGTATTCGCCATGGTAATATTACAAAATATCTTACAAACAAAAAATTGAAATGATGCTCAATTGCCTCCAATTCTTCTTCTCTAAATCCTTATGGAAATCCTCGAGAGATCCTGGGAATGTGTCAATAAAATAAATCATAAAAAGAAGACTACAAAAAAAAGATAAAACAATGATATTATACCACTTTCCATATATGTTTGGGGTGGGTCTATTTATCCAATGTTGATTATGTCTATCGTAGGAACGGATCCGTTAAGGCATATCTCAAGATGTTGTTGGTATGTTTTCAAAAAGATAGGTAGTTGATACTCTGGCATTTGTTCACATCTATTTGTAATAAAATCTTTGTGATTGTTTTTCTTGAAAGTTCTAGCTTTTGATGTTTTCCTTGTTTGTTTGTTCATTTTGTCAAAGGATGAGTGTGACAATTTGTTTATTATGGATGAATCTTTATTGCGGATTGTGATGACGGGATGGGTCCTTTTTTATTTTTTTGAGTTTTATGATGTTCTTTTTGTTATTTTTTAGGGGACTAACCTAGGGCCTCAGGGGCTCATCAAAGATAACCCTTGCCTACGTTGTACATGTAGAAGCTCATAGTTCACTTGGTTTGAGTGTTTTTTACCTTTAATGTTTTGTGGATGTTTATGGATTTTGGATTTTTTTACTATTTTTGGATTTTGTATTTTGTATATGTTTTTGTATTTTGAATTTTTTGACTGTTTTTGGATTTTGTATTTTTTGACTAAGTTGAAATAAAGCATGTTAGAAACCTAAGGGGACTGACCTAGGGTCTTGGGGATAAGAAGCTTTTCCTACGTTGTACACACAGAGACCACGTACTTTGACTGTTTGACTCAAAGCATAAAATTGTTTTTGGATAAACAACATTGTTAACCTATATTTATATTCCACTTTCATGTCTAGAGGATATGTTGTGAGAAATTGAATTCAAATAGCTATGAGGTTCAAGAAAATGTTGATATCTTAGACTATTTGAGTGAAGGAATAACCCAATGATGTTTTTTTTTTTTTATGTTTTCGCATTTTTTTGATCTTTTGTTGTTTTCTAGATGTCTTTGACCTTTTGTTGTTTGTCAAATGTTTTTGACCTTTTGCTACTTCAACCATGTTGGGATGTCCAAGGATTTAATCCATGACCAGCTTTGGAAAGTTGCCCCCAGTTGTATACAAAACTACTTTCCTTAATCAGTGACAAGCCATGGTTGGATACACTGTTTTATTATGATATGGATGGGTGGATATTGTGGATAATACTGATAGATAATTATGTGAGTTTTATTCAAACATAGCACCTGTTTGCTAGGTTTTCACTACGGTACCTATTCTAGGAGCGCCACAAAGTGGTTTTCACTCAGAGAACATTTTATTTCTCTTTACTGTTTTTCTTGCTTTTTGATTTTTTTGTTTTTTTTAAATTTTTTTTCTATTTTTTTGGATTTTTACCCTTTTGCCTGGGGTGTAAGATATTGAAAACTTGGATTGATATTTCACTTTGTTTTTCTAGAGGATATGTTGCGGGAATTTTACTTGAACTAGCTATAGGGTCCAAGTAAATGTTGATATCTTAGAATTTTCAAGTGAAGGAAAAATCCATGTTGTTGGTATCTTTGAAGATTACCTAGGTAGTGCATTGGTGGTACACCTTGTTGTTGGGATGGACTGTTTTGAAGGTTACCCTGGCAGTGCATTGGTGGTATACCTTGTTGTTGGGACAAATTGGGAAGGGTACCATGTGACACACCTTGTTGATGTTGTTGATTTGTTTGAAGGTTACCCTAATAGTGCGTTAGCGGGATACCTTGTTGTTGGGACGATGCCTAGATCATAATGTGAGCTATAAAACATAGATCAAAATTTATTCTGAAGCGAGATATAAGGACCTACCCCTAGTGTCTAGCAATGATAGATTATCTTGTGATAGGATAACATGTTTGGATAGAGTATGCCCCTTTAGACAATGCCTCATGACTTAGATAATGTTGGATAATATAGGATTAATGATAGTGACCCATGTCAAGATGTTTTCGATAAGAAAAGTGTAAAGTGTATACCAAACATTTGTCAAGACTAAGATATGTTGGATTGGGATAAAAATGGATGGGATTTATTATGGATTGGATGAGATGCTTCCTCTGGAAATGGTGCACATAGATGCTCGATTCTACACATGATGCCTATTTGCCAGGTTTTCATCATGGTACTTGTCTAAACTACCACCATAGTGGTTTTCATTGGAGGACAATTTTTCTTGACTATTTTCTTGATTTTTTTATTTTTTATTGATTTTTGATGTCACATAAGATGCTTGTTTACCAGGTTTTCATCATGGTGACGATTTTATACTCATGTTTGAACCACTTGGTGGTGCTAATGTAGATTTTGTTAGTGCTGATATAGTTGTTGTTTTCATGACGTGCCAACAATATCCTACTTGGAGGAGTTGTTTTGCTAGAATACGAGTGCTTGAATGTAACCCCTGATAATTCTTATCTTCCTTGTTGATACTAGAGTTAACCTTACCTTGATGTGCACATCGCGATAAAGTGCCCTTAGAGTCCTTATGATAAAGAGTTGTTGCCAACACATGGTCAATGTGAGATTTGGATATCTTGGATGGCGAAATGTGTTGAGGGATATGATATTCAAATGGATTGGTTGGCAGTTTGGAACCTTTGACTCTCCAAACTTGGGATGATGAGAAATTATGGGTGGATATGGAGATTCGATTAGGACCAACATCTTGATATTTATTTTGCTTCAATGACTTGTTCCTTTCTTTGATATAGCTTTTTCTCTTGTTGTTGGTCCCAATCAAAGGGTTGAAATATGCATGGATGATTATTCATGAAATGGCTAGTTGTAGCATTGGTAGTAGTTTCATCATAAGGACTCTTTGTGCTCTCTATGTTGATGCTCGCATTAGATAAAGTTTCCCCCAGTATTAGAGAGGTATCACTGATATGTTTAGATCCCTTGCTGAATAGCCAAGACCTTGATGATTAGGATTGCCAATAATCTCCATTGGTGCTAGGATACCCTATTCATGTAGGCCTAATCCTTTGTCTTGATAATGCATCTGTTGTAAACTTTTATTTGCAATAAAATATGATTTACCTTGGAAACAAGGTGCTAATCCTTCTTTGCCTTGTTGTGGATCTTCAAAGGTGATAGCTTCTTCACTGGTATAATCCTCCATATGTGGGATAACTTCTTGATTTACATCTTCAACTTGATCTTGTGAAATATCAAATTTTAATACTTCTTAAAAAAGTGTTGATGGTTTACTGTCCACATAAAAGTCTTCCTCGTGATTCATTTTTGATATTTCTTCACAAGATGTTTATGATTCAAAACTTATGTAAAAGTCTTCATCACTATTCATTTTTTACATGCCTGCATAGGATGTTTCCGATTCACAACTTATGTATAAGCCTTCTTCATGATCCATTTATGATATGTCTTTGGATTCTGCCATGTCTTGATCATGTGTAGAGATGCTAAGAGTAGGAGACCCGTATTCCTTGGTAGTGATAGTATGAGACTCTTGTTTTGGATGAAGACCATCTACATGTCCATTAATAGTAAGAATCTCATGGGTAGATGTATGTGTGCTTGGTGTATGGATTTCTTCTTTTGGCAAACATTAGATGTCTGGGAGGATACCTGCCAAGTCATTGTAGTATTTTGATGATGGGGATTCTTGATCTTGATTTTGTGTGGTATTATATTTGATATGCTTGATCACAGTCTTGACATGGATTAATTTAAAAGAAAGGACTACTTTTACAGGATCCTTGGATTTCCTCAAAATGTGGGCATATGGGTGATAGCTCTTGGCTTAGATTTTCTACATTGGGTATAAGTGTTGGCTTAAGAGTCTCTTGATCATCAATATGTACTACCATGAGGTTGGGTGATGTCAATATATCTTGGAATAGATCATTGCTAGACTTGGGTGATTGATTTTGATCATGCTTGGGAATAACTTCTTGATTTATGTCCTCTTTTTCACTAGATGATGTAGATACATTGTCAATGTGATTAGTGATAGATATATCTCGATCATTTTTTTCAACTTTTGAGGTTGAAATATTGTCATTGTTGTCCTTGGTAGATGGCCTTTGAACATTAATAGCTATTTCTCCTTGATCAATAAGGTCTTGGATGATATTTTTGAGTGTAGCACATTTGTTCGTTGTGTGACCCTTGATTTTGTGGAACTCACATTGTTCATACTTGTTATACCAAGGAAGTTTAAAGTTTGGTTCACCATAAGTTGGACTATCATTGATTTTGATAAGTTCTTGTTGTACTATTTTGTGCATGGCTACCTCTAAAGTCACTCCCAAAGGGGTGAATATCCTTCTTGTTTGGCAGTTTTTCCTATGTGGCTTTTCTTAATTGTTTTGCTCTTGATTTTGTGAAAATCCTTGATACTGTGTTTGGGGTATATTTCGATATTGCACTTGAGGTACACCTTGGTGTTGTGAAACTTCTTGATGCTACAGATATTGGAAGTGTTGTCGATGTGGACATTGAGGTGTTTGTGGAATAATGTCTATTGGTTGTGGATATGTAATGTTCCACCCTTCAATAAGGCGTTGATGATATTTTGTATTTCATTTTCATTTAAGTTCCTCAAGATCTCTCTCAATTTTATTTAGGGCGATTTGATGTTCTGGACTTATTCCTTCATGGTGATTTTGAAACCCCTAATGTTGTTTCCCTACTTGATGTTGTGACCCTTGATAAGAGTAAGTTGGGTAATGGATCAACATGTTTTGGGGATGTTTTGATACTCAATACCCTATCATAAGATCACTTGGTTTATATTTCTAAGAGGATTGTACCTATTTCCATGCGGGAGGTGGTAACACAGGTCTTCTGACTACTATGTCTGCTTTCTCTTCCTCTTTTTCTAAGATGATTGATGCGGTGAGAAACCAGCAGGGTGTTTTGTTCTCAAATACGAAGGTTCTCAAACTACTTATGATGTTAGTTTGTTCACTTCAATTTATGTGAGACTAGGCTGAAGGATTGGTTCTACAAGGCCTAGTTGTTGAACTAGAGCAGTTGGTCGCCAGATGGTCATAAGGTGTAATGGTGTTGTGAGATGGTTGCTATGAAGCTCAAGACCCTATGGTTTGAGTGTTGTTTTGGAATGTGGATAATTTTTGGAAATCAAAATGTTGAAGGACTAGGGTCGATATTTCACTTCCTTGTCTAGAGGATATGTTGTAGGAAAGCTTACTTGTACTATCTGTGAGTCCCAAGTAACTGTTAATATCATAGACGTCTGAGTGAAGGAATGATCCTAATGGTTTGATTGATTTTGATCTCTAACAAGTAGGATGGAAATGATGGATGAAGGACTTATGTGACCTATCTGGTTTTTCAATTGTTGTGTTCAAAAAAATGACCCTATAAACAATTTCAGTTCATTTTCCCCAAGTGTTTATCAAAATGTTCAAGACTGTGAGTTGGAATGGCAATTGTATCCTCTATGTGTTTTGTTTCTTTTGTGTTTTGGAATATGGAAAATGATAGAATAGCACTGGGCTGACTCCAAAAGCATGGACTTTGTGTGACCTGAATATCTATAGCTTAATTTGTAAAATCACAACACCCAAGCCACAGTTCCCAAATGTTTACTTTGATTTTTTGTAACTTGAAACAAAAAGCATGAATATTTGAAAACCTTGAAGGAAATCCTCCAAGGAGTGAAAATAAGGGGCTTCTCTCAAAAGCATACACTAATTCAAAGGGTTTGTGATTTGACCATCGTGTTTAGTGTTTGATTGGATGTGTTATTTTCTGTAAATCAAGCACAAAATTTGATGTTTAGATTGTTTTTTTAATGTAATTATAAATTTTAACAAAAAAAAGCATTTACAACCTTAGGGGATAGAAACCATACTTTTAGATGGGCTTGCCTCATGCTCCGAAGAGACGATTTTACATACGACTTATGGTGCGAGCCTGTAGTCAGACTTGGCAAGTAACTTCTCAGAAGTAAAATTTGGTGCACCACTTCAAAGGATGTTTTTTGGATAATAGGGTAGCTTCTAAAACAATTGGCTCTTAGTCATAACTATGAATGTGGAAATATGACACTCACCCGCTAGCCACTTAAGGCTCTTTAACCGTTCCCATTCCACTTAAGCCGAGGATTAGGTGTAGTTTGTTTTCAGCATAGCTTGAAGCTACTTTCTTATGATTTCACAACCTTTGATATAGCCTGCCAGTAAACATTCTTCAAGACCTTGCAATGAGTTCTCCAACACAGGATTTTTCTCAAAGCAAGCCCCCTCTCTAAGGTAAAACTTGAAAATAAAATGTGAAGCTCAAAAATGTTTTTTGCTCACCCAAGATTGCCAAATGGTGTGAGGAGAGAAGATAAAACACTTTAGCTTTCCAAACATTGCATTCACAAAAAACACTTTATCGCAAATTGATTCTTTTTAAACACCTCGAGTGGTGTTATCCCCAAAAATATGTGAATAACATAAACAAATTGTTCTTTTTATTTGCACCAATATGAAGTATTCAGGACATCAATCAATTAAGATAGCAATGGTGTAAGAAAACAAAAAGAAACATTTGTTCATTTTTAAAGCCCAAACATGAGTGTTTCTAAGAAATTAGGCCTGGTTCTAACTTGGTCAACACAAGCAAATTGAGCGTGCATCAGCAAAATGGAAATCGTTTTGTCTTCTTTTTATGCACCAAAATTAAAGTTCCTAATTATGAAAACATAAAATGTGTTCATTTTTTGAGCCCCAAAATTGAAGTGTTTTTTTGTTCCTTTTAGGCACTAAATGAGAGTTCTTAACTTAGAAAAGCTTAAAATTGGTCCATTTTAAGAGCACCAAAATGACAAATTCATTTGTGTTGTTCTTTTTAAAGCACAAAATAAGAGTTCCTAATTTAAGAAAGCTTAAAATTGGTTCAATTTTTAATAGCACCAAAACCAAATGTGAGTTTTTGTTTGTTCTTTTTAGAGCACCAAATGAGAGTTCCTAACTTAACAAAGCTTAAAATTGGTTCAATTTTAACAACACCAAAATCAAATGTGAGTTTTTATTGTTCTTTTTAGTGACCAAAATCGAAATTTCCTAAATTAAAAAATGTTTATGGATCTAGAAATCTTGGACCGATCATCTTCCCTACACAAAATGAGTTAACATGTTTCAAATCCTACATAAAAAACCCATTAGTACCTATTACACATTCAAAACAAGCAAACGTTAGCAAGGAAATTCATTACAATAGTGCAGGATCCGTGCACTTGTCTATCAAAGAAAATGCTCAAAAAAAATGCAAATGCTCAGTTCTAGAATCAGATGTTCAAATATCTATGCAGATGCTAACCGAGGAAGAAGCAAGTGCGAGGTTTTTGGTGCAAATGTGAGGTTCTTGTTACAAATGCAAGGTTCCCATGGAAAATGTGAGGTTCTTGTTGCAAATGCTCAATTTTCTTGACATTCAAATGCAATTTTTTTCTGGGCAGTGCATGAAACATCTTCTGAAAGCTCCCTGAGCCCTGCAACTTCAATTTAGCTCATAAAAACATTAGTAATAAGGACCTAGGTCCCATCGAGCATGTCAAAATGTATGAGGGGGAAAATCATTAGATGTTAAACAAAATCAAATGTGCTTGAAATGAGAATCTAAACTAAGATCAAACACATTAATCTAAGATCTAAACCTACACATACGAAATGAAATTAAGCTATTGAAAACAAATTTAGGAAATCTATGATTACCAAATTGAAAGAAAACAATAAGCACAGTGTTACCATCCCGTATTAGAGTGTATTCGCTTGATGTTGGATTGTTCTTATCACCGCAAAGCCTCCATAGTTCATGGAAAGCTTGATGAATGATGCTTGATGTTGGTTGATCGAAGAAATGAGGAAGCTCTATCAATGGTGATCTTGACAGCTCTTAGTTGCATAAGGTATGTTGATTCTCTGATCCTTTTTTGTGAGGACAAAGGCTTGTTATATAGGAAATGAGATTTTAAATCAACTATCAGGATTCAACAATGTTGGATCAAGATCAATGGTTGAAATGTGTTGAGAGGATTTAGACACGAGAAGATTGTGTAAAGTTGATTGCACAATTTGTGTAATTAAAGAATAGATTGGCTAGTCAGGGATTAGATTGATCAGTCGGGATTTGATTGATCAGTCATGAATTGATGGTTCAGTTAGGAATTAGATGGTTGAGTTAGAAAATTGGATTGCTTAGTTAGAAAATTAGATTGCTTAGTAAGCAAGCGTAATTTTCTCAATTAGAAAGTGGGTGAGGAATTATGAATTAATTGATTTAATTAATTAATTCCTTTTTAGGAGTTGAACGTTCAAATCAAGTTTGACTTTTGCAAACAAAGTTGCATTAGTTTGATTTAATTATTCAAATTTTGGAGGGAAAGTGTGTTAATTAAATTATTATGATTTAATAATTCAATTAAATTAGAGGAATAAGGTGATTTAGTGACGTGATCAAATAATTGGCGTTGTTTGACTAATCAGGACAAAATAAGGTTAGATGAGGACTTTATTAAATAAATATAATTTATTTAATTTGTCGAAATGATGAAATGTGAATTAATCAAATAATGTTGTATTATTTAATTAATAGTAGAATTAGGGTTTTAGGACTTCATTAAATAAATAAAATTTATTTAATTTGTCGAGAATGATGAAAAAGTGAATTAATTAAATAATGTTGTATTATTCAATTAATAGAGGAAATTAGGGTTTCTCGATTTTATTAAATAAATGACATTTATTTAATTTCTTAAGAATAATAAAAAAGTGAATTAATTAAATAATGTTGTATTATTCAATTAACAATAAAAATTAGGTTTTTGAATGTTGTTGATGTGAAAATGCAGTGCTATTTAATGATAATGATGTTAATATGTTTTGGGACCTTGTGGGATGATTTTGAGACATTGTGAGATGATTTGGTATGATTCCAAGATGTTACGAGATGTTCTGAGATGATTCTGAGATGTTCTGAGACATTACGGGTTGATTCTGAGATGTTCTGATACATTCTGGGTTGATTCAGAGATGTTCTAAGATATTACAGGTTAATTTTGAGATGTTCTGAGACATTATGGGTTGATTCTGAGATGTTCCAAGACATTACGGGTTAATTTCGAGATGTTTTGAGACATTACAGGTTAATTTCAAGATGTTCTGAGACATTACGAAATGTTATGGGATGTTGTTCGATGATGTTCGATGTTGTTTAGGGTGTATGATAGGTGTTAGGTCAATTTTACATGTCTATAGGAGTATGACAACTTTTAGCATCCACATGGAGACACTTGAGCATGCTTTAGAGACATTATACACCATTCATCTTCCTGAAATCTTGCATACATTCATGGTTTTGTTTCTTCATAAGGGGAGGAACGTTGTTCGACGAGATTGGATCATCTTCAACATACAATTTCGAGCTTCTACCATCATTGTAGGAAACCCAACATTGAGGCGGGGTTGCCTTGTCTCTCTTCTACTTCTCTTATGGGGGGGGTCTTTTTCCTCACATGGGGTTTTGGCCTTCTCATGCATCATTGAGAGCATTTCTTTTTTGTATTTCATCTTTCTTTTGGGGAGGAGTTTTGTCCCACTGGGTTTTCTCCTTTTCTCAGTTTGTGAGAGACTTCATTTGCATTTGTACATGGGTACCTAACATGGCCTCGTAGTCGGGACCCATCCTTGCATCTTTGTGTCATTTGCATAATAATCTTCTACTCCCTAAGTTGCACTTAAGGGGGGGTTTTGGTGTAAATAAAGTCTTGTACCTAGTTAATTCATTACTAGGGGACTTATTTACATGTTAAGTTTACTTAGGTCCTAAGAATCTTTCTAGAAGGTGTTAGTTGTCATTAGTTGTTATCTTATCTTTTGAATTGTAACACATGTGACCTAGGTAGTTGTGATAAGTTGTCTCGTGTCATATGGTTAAGACACTTGTCATAATCCTATGATATCTTGTATCTCACCTTGGCTATACAACCAAGGGGTCTCTACTACATTGAACACATCACAACATTGAATCATAATTCATAAGAATACAATTTATTCTTGTCATATGCATATTCTCTCTCTTGTGCTTTTCATTCAACCTCAAGATCTTGGTAGGCTATCTCCATAGACAATTCTAATAACTATTGCATTAATAAAGGAACTCAATGAAATAGTCAATATTCACTTGTCATAATTGATAGTTGTTCTCTAGGAAGTTTAACATATAGTCCTATCTCCTATAGATATTTCTAGATCACTTTTTATGGAGAGATTCATATTGATATCATAGTTTATGTGTAGTTCACTAGCAAGAGATGTCTTATTAGGACATCTTGTACAAATAGATAGAGAGTAGATACAAGAATATTTTACTTTCCTAGGTTTCAAAATACACATAAATTTTAGGATTTCACTTACAAGAACGAAAAGTAGGGTTTCAATATTTAGATTCTAGGATTTCAAAATACATGTAAATTGGCATTTCAATTACAAGAACAAAAATTAGGCTTTCAATATTCATATTCTAGGTTTCAAAATATACATAAATTTTAGGGTTTCAATTACAAGAACAAAAATTAGGGTTTCGATATTCATATTATAATGTTTTAAAATATATGGAAATTAGTATTTCAATTAGAAGAATGGTAATTAGGGTTTCAATATTCATATTCTAAGGTTTCAAAATACACATAAGTTTTAGGGTTTCAATTACAAGAATGAAAGTTAGGGTTTCAATATTCATATTAAATAGGGTTTCAAAATACATGTAAATCATGGTTTTAATTACAAGAACAAAAATTAGGGTTTCAATATTCATATTCTAGTGTTTCAAAATATATGTACAAATTAGGATTTTAATTACATGCCAAAAGCGAAAATGAAGAAGTTACATGCCAAAAATGAGCATACCTATTAAAAATAGCATAAAAAACTTACAAAAGAGGTCGAGTGACTAACTGTGCATCATGGATACCTTTTTTTGAAGCCATGTGTCAAACTAGGGGTCTTTTCAACCTGTTTGTTTGTTCCAAGTGCATAAATCACATGTCTGCCATTTCCATTGTAGGTGGGTTGAGAAAATAAACTAAAAATGATAGTTTTCGGTTCATATACCTTTAAAATAAAAAAACCTTTGAGCAAAGATGACCTTCGCATGAAGGTATTATTTTATTATTTTTTATCAATATACCAAGACCTTCAAATGAAGAGGACCTTCAGTCGAAGTTCCACCTTTGTTTGAAGGTTTCTACACCAAAACCTTTGAGTGAAGGACTTTCATCTGAAGAAGTTTCTTTGAATGAAGATAGTTGATTTTTTTTCTCGCTTGCTTTCAAAAATTTGATGTCCCAAGTTTGGGACCGAGTATTGTGGGATGAACCATATAATTAATATATTTAGATTATTGGGGGATCATCATTGTTTTAATTCTTATTTTTTCCTATCTCATGGATATAGGTGTAGGCTTGGTCGTAATCAACTTGTAGAAGAGATTGATAATCGTAGTCTCAAGGTTCTAAGAATTGTGAAGCCTACAATTGATCTCAACTTTCTTAACTACCCATCACCCCTTCTCATGGGTGTGGTGCTCTTGGCTAGCCAAATTCTTGAAACTTTTCTCATTTGAAGCTTGTTATTTCTCTTGTTCGTGCTCAACAACCTATAGATGAATACAAGGAGGGTGCTCTCACCAATTAGGAGCCTATTGATTCTTGTTAATCTTTGGGGTAAAATAGATGGTCCCATGATCCTCCTCATATCAGTGCTACTCTCTTTACTTAACAACTTTTTTCTCCCTTTGTATCTCTATATCTTACCTCTATCTCTTTTCCCCTCTCTTGCTCTCTTTTTTCCCTTTCTCTCTCTATATATTTTCCTTCTTAAGTGTGTGATGGGTACATTGAAGAGGTCTTAAAGGCAAATTATCATATCCTTATCCTTAATCAAATGACATGCTACCTTGAGCATAACTCCCTAAGGACACGTGTTATCCTTGGATTGTTGGCACAAAATGATTAATCAAAATTTAGTCTCTCTCTCTCTCTCTTACTCTATAACTTTTAATTAGGTATTGAGTTTGAAATTTACTTTATTATATAAATTAAAAGAAAAAATAAAGATATAATTATTGTACAACAGTTAAATTCTTAAGCTATGGAAAATACCTCCTACTTATCAATTGATGAGCTAAAGGGGCTTTATAATGAATGGTTCATAAGGAACAACACTTGTTGAAGGTTTTACAAATGGGGTTACAAACTAAGTGGGCTTAACCTTGAGGAGAACTCCATGGTTAGGCGTGCTTGAGTTGGAGTAGTACTGCGATGGGTGACCTCTTAGGAAAGCCCAGTGCTTCACCTTTGTGAGCATCACCTAGACACAATAAGTGTTAAGTAGACCATTCATTAGCATGAGAGATGGGTTCTTTTGAACCACTACTCATGAAACATGGATCAATGAGTTTTACTCGAAAACTACATGGTTGAATCTTGATAGTAATATCATAAATAATTAGTAATTAAAAATAATTATAATAAATTTTAATTATTATTTTAATTCTTAAAAAGACAAATAATTCAAATAAATTTCAAACTTAAATCTAAATTAATAATCAAAATATAATATAATAAATACAAAGTCAAAATATATCAAAATCCAAATATTAAAATTTATAAAAATTAATAATAAATAATATACTCGTTAAATTAATAAATAATTAAATAAAAATAGTAAAACTAATTTTTTAATTTATTAAAATTGAAATATTAATAAAATATGTACCTTAAAAATATAATTAATATATTACAGAGGTGATGGCAGTGCACGGGTTTCAGACTGAGAGTGACTGGTAACAAGGCGTGGCCTTATGGTCGTTGTTTTCCCATGCATGTTCATTGTGAGGGCGAAGATTTTTGTCATGACCCCTATTTTCAATAATTAATTTTCAATTTAATATTACTATTTTAATGATCATTGACCAAAATTTGACTCATGTGCATAACAAGAATATACTCTCAGCAGAGAGAGAGTATCATCGAGGAGGGGGTGTCTAGCCAACTGATGGCGACTTGTGGTGAAAGGAATTTGCACACACAGGCACCTAGTTGGCATTATAGTTGCATTTGTCTTTGCATAAATAAATTATGTGGATAAATTGCTTCTCGTCTTTGGTAGAAAAATAAATCACTCTTATGCTTTATAGTTGCCATTTAATTAAATTGTTAGTTAAATATTAATATGCTCTTATTGAAATAAAAGTAGATTTAATTTATTTATATATATTGGTTTTTATTAAAATTGTATATGAAGGAAATAAATTGTATTTATTTATTATTTAGATAATCGTGTGTGTGGTAAAATAAATTGTTAAAATTAGGTTTAGTTATAAAAATCTATGCATGAAATGAAATTAGAATATTTACTCTTTTTGATAATAATAGAGATAAATAATAGAAAAAGAAAGACAAAAACTTAGAAATAAAACAAATAAAACAATAGGAAAAGGACTTAAATTTAGAAAATAAAACACAAAAACAAAGTAAAATAAAAATATAAAAAAAGAAAGAAAATAATAAAAAGAGAATGATCTCTCATTCTCTCTACACACAAGATTCATTCACAATTCTCTGTCTGCAAAACAAAAACAAAAATAGACATAGAAGAGTTGGGGATTGGGGCAAAGAGGAAAGAAGATCGAGGAAAAGATAAAGAGCCAAACCGGATTTCAAGAGTTGTAGAAGACAAACGACCAATGATATCCTTTCTTGATCTGCGATTCAATAATCAACATCTATTATACTATTCAATCTGGAAGGAGTTAAGCCACCTATTGTGTTTTTTTTAAATCTCGTTTGTATGGGAGATCAATGACTTTGTAGTCTCTTCCTTTCTATCGCTCTTCTAAACAATGATAAAAGTCTCCCCTTCCTCTGTCATGATGTCCTCAAAATGGTAGTGGTCATTGTCCTTCTTGCTATTCAAAATAGAGATGTTTGTTCTCTATCTTTTCGCCTCCTTTAAGTTCTTTTAATTTTTATTGAATTTTATCAGTTTCTCCCCTTCCTAGCTACCTCCATGACGTGTGACTTGTTCTTTCCCTCTATGGTGCGTAGCCTCTTTTGAAATACCCTTACACTCTTATAGTTGGATTATAAGTGGATCGAGACCAACATAATGATAATGTCTTTTGATTGGAAAAGGTTAATGATTAGTTTGTGAAGTTCATTGACACAAAGTTTGCACCCTAAATGTTTACTCATTTTACAAAATACAAAGCATGGTATTTGCAACCACTTAGGGTAGCTTGTGGAAGCTTGGAGAAATAGTGGTGATGATGGTTTGCGGTTGGAATGAATAGTAAATGGTTTCTAGGTTCAAATGCAAGTTCATCGACTTCCTTTCAGACAATGGATAAAGTTGTACATGTGGTAACACTATTTTATAAACCCTAGTCTGTGGTGTTTTGTATATGCATTAACATTTAGTCTAAAAAATGTGTTAAGGGTGTTATTATTTTTGAGTGGTTGGGGGTTATAGAAAATGGTTGTTGAAATAAGTTTTTTGGTGCTATCTATTGTTTCTACCTTGGTGTTTCAAAAGAGTTTGGTTAGTGGTTTCCTATGTTGGTTTTCTTTTGCATACATTTGTATTTTCTATTTTTAAAATGGTTAAAGAACAACAATGTAACTGTGGGTCGAGTTTGTGTGATTTGGGTTTGAGAAACCTTAGTGTTTGCATAGCATGGATTCTCATTTTTGTGCTAAGCTTTCATATAGGGCATGTCATTGGTTGTTCATGAGGTTATTATTTTTGTTTTCCCTCAGCTAAGGCACAAGGTTTGTAAGTTATATCTTGTCAACATTATATGGGTTATTTTGTGTTTGTTATGTCACCCATTTATGAGTTAAAATGCAAATTAAAAGGTGATAAAAGATAGTCACAGCAGTGACTCGAATAGACAGTTATGTGAACAGTTTGAAAGGTACAAATGGCAACATTACATCTATGATTGATTATTATATAAATAGTGACTTGTCATTGTTTCTGGTTCGATGCTTTGCAGAGACATATCTTTCTAAAGTTGTAAATCAAAATCTTGAAATGAATATCTTGTAAACTGTATGCAAAATAGTAGGGTTATTATCTGACATGTTTTATATGTTAAAGATTCCAGTTCTCACGAATCTTTAGGATATGAAATGCGTTAGTATTAAGGAGATAAATGTTATGTAGAGAAACAAAGTGATCCTCTAAATTTTATTGCTTTGTTATTCAAAAATGTGTAATGAAGTTGTAAATGGTCATGTTAGTGAGACAGTATGATCTGTGGCCAGTGAGGCTCTGCTAGTGAGGCATTTTTACAAGTGGTTTTTCATCCATATGATGGTTTTCCACTCATGAAAATCATTGTGTTATGGTTCTTTTGTGGATGCATTTATGATCTTGTTGTTTCCTTAATTTGCATTACAACATTTAAATTTATATGTATTGCTATTGTGTTATCTTTTTGTAAGCCTACATGGCTAAATTTTGTAAAGGCACGACCTTGTGTTGATATACATATTGACTCATTAATCTACGTAATTCCATTTGAAAATAATGATGAAGCTATTTAACTATTCCTTTTAGCACCATTTAATAATCATCTTATACTTATTAATTATTCTGGGAATTGTTTTGCTTATCAAAGGTTATATATATAAGTGAGTTTTATGATCTTTACATTTTCTTTGTTGAAGGGTTTGTGCTATGTGTGGGGGTGTTTGAAGCATTGGGGGGGAGTTTCTTAGTTTGCAAGTGGGTGTTGTCTTTCTTTTGAGGTTTCATTTTGCTTGCATCTTTTTGTTGTTTGTTGATCTGATCTTGTTTGGGCGTGGGGGTTTGTGGGAGCTTAAGCTCTCAAAGATGGTCTTGGGGCCTCTCTTTTTTTTTGCCTCATCTTGATAATGAAGAATCAAGTTGTTTCTCTAGGTTGGGTAGTTTCTTGTAGAATGGATCAGGTGGATCCTTCTTTCTCGTTGCATGCAAAGGCTATGAAGCATTTAAATAAAATTTTGGCTGATGTTGGTTCTCCTTTTGAGAAAGGATTTCCTAGAATCAAGAAAGTGAATTGTTGTTTGGAGAGAAGCCATAATCACCCTGTCCTGGCGATTCAACTAGAATCTATTTTAGAGGGCATTTCCTATTTGAGCAATCATGCTCTAATTTGCAAATTTATGGGTGTTTGTATTTTGCTACTAGCTCTTGAATATTTGGCTCAACATACTTGGAACCCTGAAGGGGATATGAAGGTTATGTTGTCTGCTAATAATCAATTTTTAGTTGTTTTTACTTGCATGACAGACAAAAATAAGAATTTTGAGGGTGGGCCCTAATTTTTATAATCAAATCAGGCTCTTTTATGAAACCATGACATGTGGGGTTTAATTAGGCTAAGGAGTTTCCAGTGAGGGTTCTTGTCTAGGTTCTCCTTCCTCGACTTCCACTTGAGTTTTGGAGGAGTGATTTCTTGCATATGATTTCTCTTTTGCTTAGCATACCGATGGTCTCGCCTCAAGAAACTTTGGATAGAAAGGTAATCTCTTTTGCCTGAATTTGTGTTGAGATTAATTTGAATAATCCTTTACCAAATTCTTTGGAAATATGTATTTTATCCTCTTCTTGGATTCAACAACTAGACTACAAAACTCTTCCTTTTAGATGTCATATTTGTCATGGATATTGGCATTTGTAAAGGAAATTCTCTCAGTTCAATCAGGCGGTAGTGGTTGTAATGCTCCCACCAACTCTACTCCTAAGAATTTTAAAGGGAAGGCTCCAATAGATGAGGGGCTTGAAAATAAGGAGGTATTTGTTCCTATTAATCTTCATAATAAAGGGAAAGGCCAGAAGAGAACTCTCAAGGACATACAAAATGATGGAATCTTTAACTGATTTGATGCTTTGGAGGACTTAGTTCAAGAAGAGGGAATCCTAGTAGAGGTTCCCCCTTGTGATGGTTCCTTGGAAGGGGTTTTGTTGGAGGATAGAGAGAATGGTAATAAAAATCTTTCTATGGTGAATTTGTAGGATGGTCAAATGGAAAAAAATTTACCTCCCTAGTTGCGGGATCCTAGAGAGTTTGTGGCCCTGAAGGGTGATGGAGCCTTGGCGGTTCCTATTCCTTCTCTAGTGGAAGAGTCTTTGGACTTTGGGAAACAAAGTGGGGCTATGCATGCCTTGGGTTTACAACAAAAGAGCCTTAAAAAGGGCCTTCAAAAAAACATTCTAAGTCGAGACACAAGAAAGACCAAGAGAAAGTTAAATTAATGGGTGAGAGGCTTGTGGAGTCTGGGTTGGTGAAGCCCTTATATTCTCACTTCTCACAATCTTGTAAATGATTATTGTTTCATGGAATGTGAGGGGTATGAATAGCATCCCTAGACAAAAGGCTATTTGTGAGATGATTAAATTCATTCTCCTAACATTGTCTTTATTCAAGAAGCTAAATTGACTATGGAAGGTATGTTGAATAAAGCTCCTAGTGTTTAGCTTCGTGGCTTATGTAAGTATGTTGGGGCCCTTGGTAGCTCTAGTGGTGTGGCTTGTTTTTGGGATCCAAAAAATTTTATTTCTTTGTGGTGGATTTCGACTTGCTCTTCTATTTCTATGGTTGCTTCTAGTTTGGAATCTGGTGAAACTTATCTTTTCACTAACGTCTATGCCCCTATTGATCTTATTTGTAAGACTCAACTCTAGTCTCATATTAGCTACGTTCAGTATCTTGCCCCCCTTCTTCCTTGGATTGTGATAGGGGATTTTAATGTTGTGTCTTGTTTGGAGGAAGAGAGGGGTGGTATTGCTAGGCTTGCTCCATCTGCTAACCTCTTAAGGGATAACATGGTTTTCTTGAATTTAATTGATGTGAAGCTGAATAATGGCACTTTCACTTGGAATAATAGAACGTGTGGCGAAGTAGCTATCTCAAATAATCTTGAAAAGTTTCTTGTTTCCTATTTTTGAGTTGGCAATAGATGGACTACTAGCTCTGAGATTTTGGATTAGAGAGGTTTTGATCACTTACCAATTAAACTTTCTATTGTTCCTTTTGGGGTTCGTAAGATCACTCTTTCAAGTTTCAACTCATGTGGTTATGTAATCCTTCACTCCAGGAGTTGATGGTTGATTGGTGGCACAAAGAGTGGTCTGCTTTTGGTAGGGCTATGTACTCCTTTGCTAAAAGTTTGCAGTACATGAAATTTAGACTTAAGAAGTGGAATAGGTAGTGATTTGGAAATATTCACCATAATAAATTGTCTCCCCAAGCTCGTTTGGACTCTATCACTCACTAGATTAAGGAGCATGGTCTTTCGGTTGAGTTGTGTAGAGAGGAGGCAATTGTAGCTAAGGCGCTTGAGGAGTGGGAGCTATGAGAGGAGATCTTTTAGAAGCAAAAGTCTCATATTGATTGGTTTTAGGAAGGGGATAAAACACTACCTTTTTTCATAAATCTATTGCTACTCAGAGAAATGGGAATCTTATCTCTTCTCTTATGTCTTTGGAGGGGATTCTGCTTTCTTCTTGAGAGGATATTTCTTGGGAGGCTTCTCAGTTCTTTTCAGCTCTATTTTCTAAGGACTCTCCCCTTGCAAGTGTGGAGAAAAAATCTATTTTAGCTTGTATCCCATCTTTGGTGTCTAATGAGATGAATGAGGCTCTTTTTCGGCCCATTTCTTTGCTCAAGTTGGAGACAATGGTGTTTCAAATGAAAAAAGGGAAAGCCCCTGGCCCTAATGGATTTCTAATTGATTTTTTTCAAGAATTTTGGGAGATCATCAAAGTTGATCTTTTGGAGGCGGTTCAGAAGTTGTAGAGGAATAAACAAATGCTAAAGACCATGGACTCCACTTTCATTGCTCTTATTCCTAAAAGGGAGGATGCTAGTTCCCTTAACTAGTTTAGACTCGTTGCCCTCTGCAATGTGGTTTATAAAATTATTACTAAATTGATTGCAAAAAGACTTAAACCTTGGCTTAGCTCTTTGATTTACAATGAACAACATGGATTTGTCATTGGTAGATAAATTTTGGATGGGATTTTGATTGCTACTGAGGCCATTCATTCTATGGTGACTTCTACGGAAAAAGCTATGTTCATTAAATTAGACATGGCTAAAGCTTATGATAGAGTTAAATGGGCCTTTTTACAAAAGTTTGTCTTGGCTTCTAGATTTGGTAGTGAGTGGGTTAATTGGATCATGAGTTGTGTCACTTCTACCTCCTTTTTGGTTCTTATCAATGGGGAGCCATCAGAGTTATTTGGAGCTTCCAGAGGCCTTCGGCGTCCCCTTGTTTGTTTATTATTATGGATGAGGGGTTGGGAAGATTTATCAAGTCTTGTGTTAGACAAGGGTTGATTCAGGGTTGGAGTTAGGGTAATAGTTTGCCTCCCCATTCTCACCTCCAATTTGTTGATACTACCTTAATGGGCATGGCCAAAATAAATGAAGCAGTGAACTTAAGGAAGGCTTTGGATACTTACTTGGCTACCTCTGGTCAAAATATTAATGAGGACACATCTTCTATTTTCTTTTTCAATACTCCTTAGCTTATTCAGAGCAGTATTTCTTAGATTCTTTGATTCTAAATTGGTTCTTTTCCTCTTATTTATCTGGGGATTCCCTTGACTGTGGGATCCCATCTCAAAGATTCTTGGTAGGATGTCTTAGATAAGTTTCGCAGGAGGGTGAGTCATTGGAATTGTAGATGGATTTGTTTTGTTGGGCGTGTGACTCTTTTTAAGTTTGTGGTTCAAGCTCTTCCGATTTATAGGTGTTTTGTGTAGGTTGCTCATTTGTACTTCGTTCAAGAGTTTAATGCCATTGCTTGTCAATTCTTGTGGGAAGGCAATTTGCATTCGTCGAAGTGGAGTCTAGTGAAGTGGGAATCTATGTGCAGGCCGAAACAGGAGGGTGGTCTTGGGCTCAAGCCTATGGGTATGAATGGTCAAGCCTTAGCTACTTAATTGTATTGGTAGTGGTGCACTTGTCAAGACCAGGATTGGGCTAGAATCCTTACTCATAAGTACCTTCAGGGGGTGAACTCCAATAATGTGCCTCGATATTTTCTTCAGGGAAGGGGGTCTATGATTTGGGATAACCTCAAAAGAGGGGAGAAGCTAATAAAGGAGGGTCTATTTTGGATTTGCAATAAGGGTTCAGAGGTTGATTTTTAGTATGATTCTTGGGATGGTTATCCCCCTATCATATCAATGTTTCCCCACTTGCAACTACTCTATGATAGTTTGATGGAATCTGATTGGAGTAAGGTTGAGGATTTTAAAATTGTTCAGGTTTTGGGTTAGGCGGAGGTATCTTGTTGGAAGGATCCTCGACAATGGCCACAAGGAGGTACTGAGGCAAGAAAAGAGTCAGCTAATATTTTGGCTAGTAGAATGTGCATTTCCCTTAAAGGGAGGGATACTTTGGCTTGGGGCCTTGAACCAAAGGGAAAATTCTTAGTTGCTTCTAGATTTTTGAAGCTCGATAGATAGTTGTATGGGAAGGCAGGTGTCCCTTGGTGGAAGTAGGTATTGAATAATTTTTCTTGGCCTAAATTTAATTTCTTATGGTTGGTTATCCAAAATAGGTGCCTAACTTGGGAAAATTTGCGAAAGAGAGGCTTCCAAGGTCCTCCCATTTGTGTTGTTTGCAATAATTGTGAAGAATGCACTTCTCACCTCTTTTTTCAGTGCCCTTACTTGAGGGAGATTTGACATATTTGGCGGAGAGTTTGGGGACATGCTTGTGTTCATGCCACTTCTTTGATTGAATTATGGGAAAGTATGGGGAGACCTCCAGCTAAGACTTATTTTCTTCAGATTTCTTGGGTAATTGGCCCTTCTTTCATTATCAAGCATCTTTGGCTACAAAGGAATCAAAGGATATTTCAGGATGTGAAACACTAGTGGGGGATCTTTTATGGGGAAAGATCATCAATAGGATCCAGGAGACTATTTTAGCAAAACATGATCTTTCAGTTACTATTGATCCTAATGATTTGGCTTATGTTAGGAATTTAAATTTGGTGGATAGAGGTTCTAGATACTATGTGAGTAAAGGTCCTTGTCAGGTCAAGGAGATTCATCAAGAGGGTCAATGGAGTCCTCCTCAAGGTATTTTGAAGATTAATACTAATGGCTCTTATAGGGGGGATCTTGGGCATGCTAGGATTGGTGGTATTGGTAGAGATAGTAATGGTGGTGTGTTTTTTGTTCTCTTCTTATAAGGGTTGACATTCTAATAATCTTATGGAGGCTCTTGCGATTCTTTGTGTTGTTGAATGTGGATGCTCTTTAGGATGGAAAATGATTATTTATGAGTCAGATTCATAGATTATAGTGGATTTGCTAAATGAGCAAAGAGTTGATGGTGTTAATTGATAGTTGGTTGTTGTGGTCAAACAGTTTGTGAATGTGTGTAGTTCCTTGGAATTTGTGTCCTTTTGTCATATTCCAAGAGAATGGAATAGAGTGGTTGATCTTTTGGCAAAGTGGGCCTTTGGGCATTTGGAGAGGTGGGATGTTGATGACTGGGGATTTCTATCCCTAAAATGTTTTGTAGCCCTCAAAAAGTTAATCATGGAGGATAAGAGGATGTAATTGGTTCTTTGGGTGGGTTCCTTTGGGGACTATTTTTCCTTGTCTTGGTGGTGGGTTTTTTCTAGGCCTATGGTCTTCTGCTCTGTAATGTTTCTTTATTTTCAATAAATTTTTACCCCTTCTTTAAAAAAATTAATATATTACAAAAAATATTCACATTAATTGAAAGATAAGCTGAAGATTAATAAATAAAAAATTATTATAAGATTGAAGGTAAATATAGTTAAATTTTTAAATAAATTGAACTTAAAAAATTAAAACCATACTTCAAATAAAATATTAGAAATAAAAATGAACTATATTAAAATTGTTAAAGCTTAAATCTAAACTTTTATATTAAAATTTACAAGTAAAATCAAACTTAAAACATTAAAAACAAACAGGGGACCTTATCCCTAGCATGAGCGCATTGCATTATCATGAACAGTCCAAACCGATGAGCACACTAACCTTGTGAGGATTTGGAGCATGAATACAAGGGAATGAACACCCATAACTTTAATGCTAAGATTCAACTATGCGAGCTCATTGGATTAGTGAGGACACCATGCCTACAGTAACAATGGCCCAATGGAGGTTTGAACTTTGGTGATGAAGGTTTGAACCTTGGTGGCAACAACAATGCAACAAATTAACTATCACACTATGCCATGAATGACAAATAAAATGGAACCTATTAAAAAATTTAATAGTTGTAATTTATTTAATTCAACTTATGTATGAACAAGTGCCACGTAGAAGCAAGTACTTGCCTTCATAGTATTGAAATAAAAATATTTGTTGTGAAGCAGGTGTAGCATAGAAAATTGTACACTCTTGAAGAAAGAGGCATTTTCATGCTTAATTTGGACCTATTTTGGCACCCTTGCATTAACTACTCTTTAAAATCACCATTTATAGGCCCCTAAGACCTATTATTTTGGACCTTGAGGCTTATTCCACTAAAAAATCATATAAATCCCGACAAGTAGCACTTAAATCATTTAAATCCCAAAAACCCACCTCAAAAACCTTAAGTGGGGCCCATTCACCACCTTGGGAAAATGAGTCCCCTCTGGTGGGACCCATTCACCAAGGGTGGCGAATGAGTCCCTTTTGGGGCATTTTTCAAGTTTGAGCAGGAAATTCACTGAATTAATTCAAATTTTCAGTGGATGTCGGCCTTTGAGGTCTAAATAATGGACAATTAGGTATTAATGCCTATGAATATAAGTTTTTAGGTCATTTTTCAAGACATCTAAGCAATTTTTAAACAAACTCAAGAGTCAAGTATTGAGAATATTTTCACAAGAGCATTCACAAGTCTATTTACAAGAAAGTTGAAGCTTTGGGGAAAAATTCAAGGATTTTTGCAGGCCTTCAAGGTCACTTTTATTCTAGATCTAGCTTTGTCAAGGGTTGATCATGGATGCCTATGGAGAATCATGAAGAATTCTAGGTTGGGGAGATGCAACTAGCCATCAAGCCAAGCCTAATAGCTTGTTTTCTAAGTGATTCCATCTTCCATTGTCTCTTTATCTTCAGCCTAAGGAAGGTTTGCATGCCATTGAGACTCATTTAAGGTGATTTAGGATCTCTTAGAGTGAGTCTTACACCATTCAAGTTTCATTCATGCATCTTGTTCTTGCATATTAGAATAGGGTTGCATCTTGCTTCAAATTTCCTAGTCTTAGACACACTTAGGGCTAGGGTTTTTATGTATATTTCATTATCTCTTTCAAGGTTTAAGTACCAAACTAGGGGTTTGATCGAGGAAAACCCCCCATTAGCAATCAAATTACATTATGTTTTGCAAGCATTTTCGTAGAACCGGATCTGGGTTTCAATCTGGGAATAAAGTGCAGGTGTTGGAGTATAGATCAGTGATTTCGATTTTCAGAAAAGCAAAAGAGGACTAATTTGCCATTAGTGGCGAATGAGTCCCATTGGGGGTGTTTTTCAAATCAGTTCGCATATTCCAATACCCTTTTCCCTGAAACGGTTTTCTAGGCAGAAACCTTGATCTGGGATTGATTCGCCCAAGTTGGCGAATGAGTCCCAGTTGGTCAAAAAGTCAGCATTTCCAGATTTTCATAACTGCTTTCAGTTATTATGAGATTTCTAGGTGCACATCATTTACTGTTATATTTTCTTGTTATGTTTTGATTGTATTTTCAAAGCATTTTATAGGTCATTTAGGTCTTTTTGCATTTCACACCATGTTTTCAAACATCTTGCATTTTCTAAGTTTACATTTGGTAGTTAATCTCTTTTATCATTTTTCAGCCTTTAGGACAATCCCCTTTGACATATTTCAATCTCCTTTTCATTGGAATCTCAAGGGTATGTTCTTGAGTGAGCCATTAAGATTTTTGTACCTCTCTCCTTTTAGGTTCAAAACCCTAGAAGTGTAAGGGAGACCCCCACACAAAAATCTTTGGTTCAATAGGTAAAGAATGTGTCATTTAGTTGATAGACGATTTGACATGACATAACAATTTAGAGGTAGGTTAGTAATAGTTTAAGATCAATAAACTCTGCAAACTTAATTTATTCTAGAGAATGAATATTATATTAATTTTATAATTGTATTTTAAATTTATAAAATATTATTATATAAATATATTATTAGATATTTAATTAAGAATATTTGTTAAAAATAATTTTATTTTAATATAAAAATATTAACTTTAGACACTAAATTTGATTAAATAAAATTAATAAACTGATTATTGTAAACATTACTTATTTTTAGTAAATAGAAATAATATAAAATACAATGTACTTATAATAACTAATGTTTATATTCTAACTTAATACAATTTACATGTATTTTGAAAATATTAACATATTAATACAAAATTTATATAATCACTAAAAATGCATGCTATATTCTAACATAGTGGAACAAAATGGTAGTTACATAAGTTTACATATATTTTATATAATCATTTAAAATACATGCCTAGCCTAGTCAAACAAAATGGTAGTTACATACATGGATAAAGTATAATAGACCTTATATTTTTAATACATATAATTTACCTAAAATAATGCATATGGAAGCAAGTAAAATCCATTCCTTAAAAATACAAAATAATAGTTCACCTCCATTTTCCTTAAAAATCCGCACATAACACACAAAAAATTTTAGCCATTCAGATTCAAAAGAAATAATTTTTAAAATTTATAAAGGTAAACATTTTAAATGTTCAATTTAAGGAGATTGAATATTATTTGAAGAGGATAATTTTTTATTTATTTTTTATTGGTTCAAAACCAACTTATTAATAACTAATTAAACAAGAAAAAACAAAAACTCATTGCAAGTACTAATAATACTAATTATTAATTTTATTATTTAAAAATAATTATATTTATTAAAAACTTTTTCTTTTTTTTTAAACAAAGGGTGAAAATTTTATTGAAAGAAAATCAGAGAATACAAAGCAAAGGGCCGAAGACCCCAAATCTTCAAGTAACTATCATAGTCAGGACCAATGGAGAGGTCCCAAATCTCCAAAAAGCCACCACTCCAACCATCCTCCCAGCACCACAGAGCATACAAACAGACCAAACCGTCACATCTAATCATTTTGATCCTCATGTAGAAACTGAGCTAGTTTTTGACATTTATGCTGGTCAAGTTGACCCCAACTCCAAACAAACCAATCCCCCATCTCATCAGAAGCCCATTTTTCTAAACAATCGGCCACTTTGTTCCATTCCCTTGGAATATGCATAAAGAAAAGAGAAGAAAAATTTGAGGCTAGATTAAGAATTTGTCTAGCAATAACCCCCAATCTCCAAGAGTAGTTCTAGAAATATTGGTTGTTTAGAAGAGAAACAAGAATCATTGAGTCCATCTCACATATCACCTTCCTCCAACCCAACTCACAAGCTTTCTCCAATGCCTTAAGAATAGCCCAAGCCTCTATTTCATTATTGGAGTGCACCCCCATATAAATAGAGAAGAAGAAATGGGCACGACCTCTACAATCCTGTCCGACACTGCCAATTCCAATAGCCCCAAGATTACCATGAGAAAATCCATCTATGTTTATTTTGTAAACACCAGACGGGGGCAAAATCCACTTACCCTCACGGTTCACCTTCTCAGACCCCTTCATCAAAGATCCACACCTAGGATGAGCCGCTGAGGCCTCGAAAGCCCCAAGAGGGAAAAGAGCCTAGCATCATTTGAGGACAAAGGCTCATCCAGGTCAAACTTAGCTTCTATTGTCTCCTTGAGCATATTCTTAATTTTGAACCAGATTTGAAGGACAACCTATCTGCGATCCTAGAAAATCTTCCTATTTCTCTCTAGCCAAATCTACCATATAATTAGGGATGCACCCAAATCCCATGCAGCCACAAGGAAGGATGTTGAGGCTGGAGGAAGGCCCAAGTTCATCCAAAGATCATGTAGAGACAAGGCTTGAACTGACGGTCTCCTCCATAACTACCACCACCAATTTCAGATTTGAGTTGAGAAAGAGCACAAGAAGAAAAGATGGTTGGAGCTTTCCTCACTATTTCCACAAAGAGAGAAGATGGAAGGACCACTGAATCCCCTTTTCCTGATATTCTCCCAAGTCAGGCATTTATTCAAACTCAAAAGCCACATAAACATATTACACTTGGGCCAACCATTCTTGTTCCATATATGTTTCCACTAGGGGCTCTCCTCCAAGTGCCCATGTTGACCAACTAAAGCGGTGTAACCCTGAGCCACCGTATACCTTCCTTTGGGACCATTACCCCAAGCTAGCCCATCCCTCACCTCCAAAGAACTACAAGGTCACTCAGCCAGGATCAAAGCCAAGGACTTTCACTCCTCCAGAGAACCCCCATCAGGCCAAGAATCAAAGTGACGCCATTGATACACCATAAAAACCCCCAAAGTGGAAGAGAACTTGAAGCTATCCACATTTGACCAGCCATCCCCCACAAAGGAATCACTTAAAGCCTGAAGATGGGGGTGAGACGAGAGTATAGGCGGATGGCCATTCCAAGAATCCAACCAGAAATGAGCAAGATTACCTTTATTAATAATCCAGAAGAGACCCTCCTTGATGAGAGTAGAACCCTATTTTAGGGTATTCCAGATCCAAGAACCCTTACCAGTTAATTCCATGTGAGGAATATCCTCATCAACCACACCACCAAAGTATTTGAAGTTTAGAATGTGAGCCTATGGCTGATTAGATAGATTGCACCACCTCCAGTAAAGTTTTGTTGCGAGAGCTAGACTAGTGTGCTCTAATTGCCTAAGACCCAAACCCCCACACTCCTTGGGTTTACACACTTGGTCCCAACTCACCAAGCTCCACTTACGTTGCCCAATGTTGCCTGCCCATAAGAATTGCCTAGAAAGAGCATCATATTCCTTAAGAAAACCCTTTGGAGCAGATAAGACCATTAACTTGTACAATGGGAGAGCCTGTAACATAGATTTTAAAAGAGTCAACCTGCCAGCAAAAGAAATCCATTGAAAATTCCAATGATTGAAATTTATCCAAAATGAGCTACCAGTGCCTCTTATTCATATTTCCAACATAGAGGGGAATACCCAGATAGTCCAAAGGCAGACCACCAATCTGAAAACGAAGAATTCGAGAAATTCTATTCTAGATTAGCTTGGGAGTGTTGAAGAAAATGATACTATACTTTCCCTCATTAATCCTTTGCCCAGAGGCAGCCAAATAAATATCCAGAGCCTTCTTGAAATTAGTAGCCTCCTCAATTCTAGCCAGTCCTATCAGAGCAGTATCATCAACAAACTGGAGGTGAGTTTGATATTCTAAACCCTGGTTCCAACTCCAACCTTTGATAAGATCACTATCCTTATGACGCTTCAGCAATCTGCCAAGGCCCTCTGCCAAAAGAATGAAAATATATGGAGATAAAGGATCGCCTTGCCGGAGTCCCCTCGAAGTAGAAAAAGGAGAAGAGGGCAATCCATTGATCAAAACAAAGAAAGAGGACATGGTCACACAACTCATAACCCAAGTAATCCAGTCAGGATGGAACCTGGAGGCCACAAGCATACACTGAAGAAATGACCACCTAACCCTGTCATAGGCCTTAGACATATCCAAATTTATGAACATTGCTTTCTCCTTAGAAGAGGACATGGAATGCACAACTTCCATTGCCACCACAATCCCATCCACAATTTGAAGACCTTTGACAAAACCTCCTTGCTCCAAGGAAATCAGAGAATCCAAACAAGATTTCAACCTCTCAGCAATCAACTTAGTAATAATCTTAAAAACCACATTACATAAAGCAATAGGCTTGAATGAGTAGAAAGAGTTGGCACCTTCTTTTTTAGGAATTAGGGCCAAAAAGGTTGAATTAAAGGCTTTGAGCATCTGCTTATTAGTTCGAGACTCTCTAACCACCTTGAACAAATCAAATTTTAGAATATCCTAGAACTCCTGAAAAAACTCTATTAGGAAGCCATCAAGACCAGGAGCTCTCCCTTTCTTCATTTGGAAAACGATGCTCTCAACCTCTTCTAGGGAAATAGGTTTTAGAAGGGAGTTATTCATTTCCATGGAAACCACCAATGGAATACACTCAAGGACCATGTCCTCTTCAACCACTGCCACCTAATTATCCTTAGTGAAAAGGGAAGAAAAGAAACCAACAACTTCCTTCGAAATGGCTTGAAAAGAAGAGAGAAGATCCCCTTGCCTTGAAATAACAGAAGTAACTGAATTACCATACCTTCTCTCCTTGACAGATTTATGAAAAAAAAGCGGTGTTCTTGTCCCCTTCCTAGAGCCAGTCAATGTGAGACTTTTGTTTCCAAAAAATTTCCTCCCGTAACTCCCATTCAACAAGATCTCTGGATATTTTACACTCTTGTTGGAGCAAATCCACAGTCATGCCTTCTTCCTTAATTTTGAAAGTGATACTATCCAAATACGCCTGAACCTGCTTTTTCTCAATGAAGATATTTCCATAAGAAGATCTTTTCCATATTTTAAGCTTGTACTTAACAAACTGAAGCCTCTTGTGAAAGGAAAACATGGTTGTACCAAAATCAGGGTTCCCTTCAGACCACCATCTCTCAACCAACTGGTACAAGCTAGGATCACGAAACCACATGAGCTAGAATATGAAATGAGGATTTCTCGGCAAAGAAAACCTTAGGGACGAGAATTTGATAGACCAATGGTCTGAACCTTTCTAGCCCAAGATCTTAGAAGAAGAGGCCCAACAATCCCCCAACCAATGATTTGAGACTAGAAATCTATCGAGTCTCTCAGATATAGAACCCTCACCACACCTTCTGTTATGCCGAGTGAAAGTGCCAATAACAAGCTTTACGTCCACCAACTTAAGAAAAGAGATATTATCACACAACAAAGAAGAAATAGGACCCAAGCGACCCAACCCCTCAAATTTTTCCTCCAGGCAACAAATAGAGTTGAAATATGTTGCAAGAATCCAAGGGAAACCAAGAGCCAAAGACCTAACGAATATGATATGAGACCATAAAAAAATATTACCTGGCAAATCATTAGGAGCATACACGTTGGAAAAAAGAGAGACCACTCCAGAGTCAAAATAGGACGCTAGCACAGAGAGAATTCATGTAAGCCACCCACCAAAGAGGAGTTATCCTGCAAGGGTTCCATAGGAAAGGAACACCTCCAGCCGATCCTTGTGCTCCAACACACTGGCATAGGCCTCTCCTCCAAAATTTAGAAGAAACACTACTCATTTCATCCACATAGAGTTTAGTCTCCTAGATGAACATAATATCAGGACTGTGATCATGAATCAAATCATGGGTAGCCTTTTGTCTAGGGATGCTACCCAAACCCCTTACATTCCATGAAAGCATAATCATTTGCGTGATGAAGTGAAGTGAGTGTCTAGGGGCTTAACAATACTCGATTCCACTAGAGACTCACCCATAATCTTCATCTTTTCCATATCTTTCTTTCTTCCCACCTTTCCTGCTCTATCCACCGCTCCCTTCTTTAAACTCTTTTGATTTATTCCCAATTGGGGCATATTTTTCTTTTTGCCATCTTCCTTTGATCCTAAGTCTGTAGCCACCTTAGTATATACCTCTTTATCATTCGATGTTGGAGGATTCTCGCAAAGAGGATTAGCCACAATAACAACCCCAAGACTGCCACCAAGCTCTTGATTCACCCCTAAAGCCTCAACTGGATTTGGAGACTCTACTCATCTCGCCTCTAAAGCCTCTTGTGAATCTATTCCCTTAATCAGAAAATGGGAAAGATGGGAAGTTGGGTCCAAACCTTGCACTTCTTGACCTTCAACATCATGCTCCATTGAATCCAAGTCCTCGAAATTTTTGACATCAAACCTGTTACCAAAACCTCCTTTTTGCATGGCCTTGTTTCGTCAGGTTTCCCCCTTAGCCTTGGATCGGCCTTTCACAGGAACAAACCCCTTTGAATCATTTCCCTCACTTTGAATTGGGGCTTTGCCCTTTACTTTAGAATTAGGAACTTGTCGCTCAGGCAAAGATTATTGAGTATTACCTCCTAATTTAGGACAATTCCTTTGCAAGTGGCCATATTCATGACACACTCTACAACAAAAATGTAGAGCCTCATAATCCACCTACTGAATCCAGCTCATGCCTCCCAATTGAATCTCCACATACTTTGGCAATAGAATGTTTAGATTAATTTCCACACAAAGCCTAGCAAAAGAGGTCACCCTACGATTGAGGGTTTGAAGAGAAGGGCCCAAGAGTTTCCCCAAAATTGTAGCAATATAGTGCATCAAATCTTTCTGCCAAAACTCCATTGGAAGCTGAGGCAGTCTAACCCACATTGGGATCTTTGACAAGAGCTCCTTAGAGGGATCAAACCCCAAATGCCATGGCTTAATAAAGAGGCCCGCCTGATTATGAAAATAGGATCCACCTTCAAAAACCATATGTCAATCTGCAAGCCTAAGAACACAGCAAAAGAATACCCATTCGTGCCTAGGATAATCTCCATATCTCCTTCTGGGTTCCAATTTCTTCGAGCCCATGCCTCAAAAAATGGAAGCGAAATGCGAACTCCCATGAACTTGCAAATTAAAGCATGTTCTGCTAAGTACATAACATCATCTACAACAAATTCAGGATTGATCACCACAATGGGGCGATCCTTGCTCCTTTCCAAGCAACCAATTGGTTTGATTTCAACTATGAAGGATGATCAATCATTGATTCCTTCGTAGCCTGCAACAGAAAACTAACAGCATCTACATGCCCTAAGGATGAAGAATCCCCCATCATAGCAACAGATTTGAAGGACATGCGTGAGGGATCTTTGAAACCCCCCAAGGGTGCCATGAGAGGACACCCACCCCACACCAAACCCACCAATCACAAGCAACAAAGAAACAAAGGCACAAAATAAAAAAAAATGCCGAAAGAGGAACAAAAACCCCATTTAAAACTGCATGTAGCTACTGACCCCAAACCACTCCAAAGAACAACCAACAGGGAGGCCAACACCGCCCAACCACGCTAGAGGAAGAGGGGGCAGGCCGTTTAGGCCCCCACGACCTGCATATCACCCATGCAAACCCTCGACACCATCCCGTTCAACCTTTCCATTTATTAAAAACTTATTATTATTTGTTTATATATATTTTAAAAGTTAAATAATAATATTATTAAAAATTCTTTATATATTAAAATCAATTATTTATATAATATGTAATATAATAATTATATTATAAAATTGTTGGCCTAGTAAATCAATTATAGAAATGGAGTAGAGGATGGTGAGCAGGGAAGGCCAAAAAATTGTAGGAGGTTTGAATGCGAAGGTGAAGCAGGCTGGAGCCGGTCAATGCGATGCCCAGGAAGAAGAGTTACAGGCGAAGAATTTGGAAAGGCAAGGTGTGTGGGCAAAAGAGGTCAAGCACAATGTTTCTTTGGAGTAGCTGCAGAAGCAAGCGAGAAATGAAGGTTGGCGCCAAAATTCAAATGGGAGGGGAAGGTGGGATTGTAGTTCACATGGTTGGAATGGGCAAAACTCAAATAATGGAAGTAGGTCCAACCACAACAACAAAAAAGAAAATGCTTGTGGCGTAGGGTTTTGGCAGAAATCTCTGCTTCTTGGGAACAAGGCGGTTGGTAGAGGTGATAGGAGTTTTGGTGAAACCTTAGGGGCATCATCAACTGGCTCAAAGGATCATAATAGGGAGGAGCGATTCAAGAGAGGGAATAAGGCAACCCTGGTGATCGGATCCAAACTATTGCAGTCGTTTATCAAGCTCTTGGAAGAGTAGGGGTTGATCGTAAGATGGTATGGAAGAAGTTTGAATTGGGATAGTTTAATTCTGTGGTGGCAGGGTTGTTGGGGTGAGGAAATGTGATTCAAAGTCTTGTAAAATGGCTTCTTTGTGGTCATATGCCCTACGGTGGAATTCAAAGCTCAAATTTTGAATGGGATTTGGTGCATGGATGGATATGGCTTTTATATCCAAAAGTGGGAGATTGGATTTGATCCATTAAAACATCAAATTGAATGGTTGCAAGACTGGTACATGTTGCCTAATTTTCCTTTGGAATTTTGGTAGATCAAAATTTTGGAAAACATTGGAAATTACCTTGGGAAATTTGTGTGCGTTGAGGAACAAATCAATCAGGATAGTGTGAGCACTTATGTGTGAATATGTGTTGAAAGAAAACCTAACTGTCCTTTCTGGTGGGAAATTGAACTGATCATAGATTGGGACAACCTGATCCAACCACTAGTTTTGGAGCCTTCAATAGAGAATGCACTTCTGGATACCATTGGTTGGAAGTCCCAGGTGTGTGTGCCAAGCAACTGCCCCCCTCGAGCCAAGAACAAAAGGATGTGAAATCTGGTGAGAAGTTAGGATCGAAGGGAAGCCAGAGGAATATAAACTAGGAAAACTTTAATCAGACACAAATGGAAAAGTTGACTTCTGTCCCCAATGAAGAGTATGAGCACATAATGTGAGAGGAGGAGGCAATTAAACAAGTTTTGAATTCAAAAATTATTGAAGCTTTAGGGGTGATGGCACCTAATATCCAGGAGGATGATTTGGAATCATCAATGGAGGTAGGTATCGAATTGGTTGAGCTTGCCAAAGCAACAAAAGTAGGGGAGCTTCATTTGGGTTGTGAGGAGCTGGTAGAGTGTGACACAAGTGAGAATCAAGTGGAGAAAGAGGTCCCTTAGGCGGCCGTTGGCCTAGAAATGCTTGATGCTCAAGATCAACCAGTGCTAGTGACCTCTAATTTCCAGATGGAGGAAGAGGGCCCTTCGGCGGTTGATGGCCTAGAGAAGTTAGATGCCCAAGATCAACCAGAATTACCAATCTCTAATGCCAAAGGGGGCTTGGGGATTGGTTAGAAAGATCCCAACAAATTGTCGTCGGATTGCAGGGAAAGCAAAAAGAGAGGAAGGATTCCCAATCAAGAGAAACTAAAATGGGATGGCGAGGCAAGTGGCCAGCTCAAAATCAATGAGATGCTAAAAGTAGGGAAGGGCGAGGTCCTTCCTGAACAACCACGAGGATCATTACCTAGAATGTTAGGGGCTTGAATTCCCCTAACAAGTGATGCCTGATTAGGCATCAAATGAAAGGCTTTCAAATAGACATATGCTTGCTTTAGGAAACCAAATTAAGTGAGACAGAGGAGTGCTTTTGCAAAAAGTTGAGAGGTTGGAATGGTTTTGGGGTGAATGTAGATGAAGCGTCAAGTGGAATTCTCACTCTTTGGTGACCTCAAAATGTGTGTTTGGAGGAATTAGCTTTAGCCAAGCATTGGTTGCAGTGCAAGGTAAGAAGTCTGGCGTCTAATTTGAAATTTGTGTTATTAAATGTTTATGGTCCTGTCACTTGCATTCAAAAATGGGAGCTATGGAGGGAATTAAGTAGATTTTGTATGGACCCTACCTTTGAATTCATTATTCTGGGTGGGGATTTCAATGCTATTTTAAGAGACACTGACAAGAAAGGTGGGGTAAGGAGAAAACACAATCTCAAATTGAATTTGAGGGCTTTGTAGAAAATAACACTTTGCTCGAAATCAATACGAGCAATGGGTAGTTCACCTGGACCAATAGGTAGGCATAGTTTAGTAGCTTTGTGGAAAGGTTGTATAGGTTTTTGTTCAAAGGGGACCTGTGTTGTTTCCCCTTTACCCTGGGAGGTAGGATTCTCCATGTTGGTAGTTTAGATCATTTCCCAGTATTGTTGGATATTATTGGATAATGAGCTCTAGTCAGATGCCCTTTTAAGTTTGAAAATTTGTAGTTTCAAGACCCGTATTTCCTTGATCTCATTCAACAATGGTGGACCAACTATAGACCAGGTGGCTCAAAAATGTTTAATCTTGTGGCAAAATTGAAATTAATTAAACAACATCTCAAGCAATGGAACAAGGAATGGTTCAAAAACACATTTGAGGAAAAGAGGGAAACTGAAGAGGCTTTGGACTCTCTGAATGAGGTCGTTATTAGCCAAGGGATGGATGTGGACAAGTTCAATCAAGAGAAAGAGCTGATGAACAAGTTAAATGATATGTTGGCAAAGGAATAAATCTTCTGGTGTCAGAAATCACGGGAAGTGTGGCTTCAGGGTGGTGATAAGAACACAAAATTCTTTCATAACACACAAAGACCAGAAGAGAAGTTAATAGTATTTCTTGTATCAAAGGTCGGGATGGAAAATTGCTAGATAGTGTCGAGGACATCAAAGCAGCCATGGTAGACTTCTTTCAGTCTCTACTTAATGAACCTGTAGGGTCATGTTTACAAGATCAACATATTTTTCTAGATAGTATTGCCTCCATAATTACGAAGGATTAGAATGAGTGGTTGTAGAGGAAATTCACAAAATGTGAGATCAAGGAAGCGGTGTTTCAACTTCACCCATACAAGGCACCAGGCCTTGACGAGTTCCTTGCTGGTTTCTTCAAAAAATGTTGGAACATCATAGGCCCTGACTTAGTGGAAGCTATTGAAGACTCCAGATGCTTTGGGAGAGCACTCAAGGAAATAAACAACACCTTCATCACTCTTATCTTGAAGAAAGAAAAACCTGACACTTTGGAGGACTTTCGGCCCATCTCCCTTTGTAATACTATATACAAAGTCCTCACCAAGGCAATTGCTATAGGATAAAGAGTATTGTCACATATTATCTCAGAAGAGCAAACCGGTTTTGTGTCAAGAAGGTTGATTTTTGATGGGGTTATTATTGCCCAAGAAGCAATTCATTCAATCCAAAAGATGAAGAGGCAAGCTATGTTGATCAAGCTGGATATCAAGAAGGCGTATGATATAGTGAATTGGTGTTTCCTCTTTAAGGTTTTGGAAGCATTTGGTTTTGACAAGTAGTGGTTGAATTAGATTTTTGAATAGATAGAGTGCCCAAAGTTTTTTGTTCTTCTTGACGGCTCCTCAGAAGGCTTCTTTAGTGTCTCAAGAGGGCTTAGGCAAGGGGACCCTCTCTCCCCTTTCCTTTTCATTATCATTGCGAAGGCTCTTGGTTAGGTTTTTTCAAAATATAAATAGGATGGCATTTTGGAAGGAGTCTAGATTACTTGTGGGGTTCTAGAAGTCACCCACCAACAATTTGCTAATGACAACATGCTTTTTGGTGCTTCTATGGTAAAAGAGGCTAAGGGGTTCAAAAAAATTCTAGATCATTACTCCCAAGTATCTGGCTAGGAGGTAAGTCAGGCTAAATCTGAAGTCTTTTTCTTTAACACTAGCATTGTCAAGGAAATGCAGATACTTCGAATCCTGGGATTCTTTAAAGGCTAGCTTCCATGCAAATATTTGGGTCTACCTTTGGCCAAACGAGTTCAACTAGGAAGAATTTGGGATGTAGTGTTAGAAAAGATCAAATCTAAGCTTGCTTCATGGAAAAATAAATGGTTGTCTTGGGCAGGGTACTTGATGTTGCTAAAATAAGTGATTGCAACGTTTCCCATCTATATGCTCGCTTGCTTACCTTTGTCTAGTGGAGCCAACAAAGACATTAATTAGAAGATGAACAATTTTTTTTGGCAAGGAACCTCCGACCAACAAAAAATCCTACTGATAAAATGGAAGAAAATCTGTGAGCAAAAGGAGGCAGATGGGGCAGGTGTGAAGGACATGCTCTTGCAAAACCAAGCCTTAGGGGCCAAGCCAATTTGGGAAATTTATGCTAAACTAGAACTGAAGTGGGTCTGAATAATGGGAGAAAAATATCTAGAGGGAGATCTTAGCATCTTTGTTGCAAGGGTGCTCTCGAGAGGTTTATAAATTTGGAACTTCCTTTGTAGTTGCAGGCATCTAATTTTGGATCATCTGATGTGGGAAATTAAGGAGAGGCGTGATGCATTATTCTGGGAGGATTCCTGGGAGGGCCAGGGAAAAATGGTTGAGAAAGTTGAATTAGCACAGGTTATGAGAGCCACAAAACAAGCTTGGGGCAGCAAGGTGAGTGACTACATGGCAATATCTATGGATGAGGGCGGTCTTAGATACATGTGGAAAATTCTAAGTGAGTTAAATATAGATCCCAGGTCAGTTGCAATGTATGAAGAGGAATTGGCTTGGCGGGCAATATGTCTAAGAAGTGGCAGAGACATCCTGAGATGGAACACATCTCTAAACAATATTTATAATGCCAAGTATGGTTATAGGGTGTTGGCTAGCTCTATTATGTCTGCCCCACGACTCCCCATCAGTTTGTGTTGGAGTGCGGATTTCCTTCCAAAAGCCAAACTTTTTACTTGGGCAGTGGTGCAAGGAAGAGTTCTAACAGTTGACAGGTTCCTTCGTTTGGGTTACTCCGGGCCGATAAGATGCATTCTTTGTAAACAGGAAGAGGAAACTGGTGATCATCTGTTCGTAATGTGCCCCATGGCACAACACTGCTAGCATTAGTTGTGCGCAAAACTTCAGTGACATATGACTCTTCCTAATAATCTCTTGGGATTACTCTCAGGTTGGCCAAAGCTTCACAACAATGCAACCTTTGGTGGACTATGGACTATGGGGCCGTCATTGGTTATTTGGGAACTTTGGAAGGAATGAAATCGTCAGATTTTTTAGGAGAAGGCGATGTCTAAAGCAACACTCCTAAATAAAATTGAAGTAAGTATTGTAGAAATTGTCAACGCTAGGCTGGCTGCGCGTCAGGGTGGTAAAACTACTTTCACTATCTGGGATGCTATGATGAGGAGAAACTAGAATGGACTTTTTGTCCCTCCACAGTTTGGGTTAGGCAACAAAGCAACAAATATAACAAGAAGTAAAGTTGTCTGGCAACCCCCGCAAGTTGGATGGCTAAAGCTAAATTTCGATGGGGCCTCTCGTGGGAATCTTGGAATCTTTGGGGCATGATGCATTGTTAGAGATTGACAATCCAAATGTCTTGGGAAAGTTGCAACCCTCTCCTGATTGGCACTAACAATGTTGCATAAATGCAGGCCTTGATTTTGGGTCTACGCTTGTACAGAGATTTAAAGGTGAAACATTTAATTGTTGAAGGAGACTCGAGCCTTGTCATTAACGCACTCAAAACTAGAAAGTTGTCTCACTAGAAATTGAATGCCAACTTAGAAATTTCCTTAGATCTTTTGGATGGTTTCAAATTGGTAATTATCAATCACACACTGAGGGAAGGCAACAAGGAGGCTGATTTTATTTCCAACCAGGGGGCAAACAATATCAATCTCAAAGAACTATATCAAGATCCTCACGTCCAATCCAACTAAGACTAGTGGGTGGCAGGGTGGATGACTTGCCACATAGATTGTGGCAAGTATGTTGTTGGTTGGATCAAGCTGAGGTGGACAGGTTTGGTTGGGGGCGGTCTCCTCACTACAAGTATGATGGGGAGTTGGGGGTTTTTATGAAGCCATCATGTTGTGGTACCAATGGTGGCTAGGGATGATATGTTTGATTCCCAAAATAGTTGATTTGATTACTCACTTTGCCTCTATGTGTATTCATTCGCTTGAGTGACGACGACATTGGCATTTGCAGCTTGTCATGTGGATGACACGTTGGTAGTGTACAAGGTAATAAAGTTGGCAATCATTGTGGTGCATTCCCATTCAAGTCTGAGGGTGGCGAGGGTAACGTCTCATTTCTCTCTCTGTGTTAGATTGTTTCTTCGTTTGGCTTCTAGGTGCTTGGATGAATATGGCTAAGCACTTGACATTCACAATTGAAATATCAATGGAGTCGGTAGCTTGGTTTGGAGTCGATGCCCCATTAGCCCTTGATTGCAAGGACCACCAAAATGCCTTTCGAGAGGTTACAAACCAACGCTTAAAGTGCATTATGCTTAATATTGACCCGCTAATGGTGGTGGCTGTGAAAATGGTGCTCGACAAGGGGCACCTGGAGCATAAGGAGTATTTTAAAGAAAACTCACAGGTGGCGTCATAGTTTTTGGCCTCCATTCTAGATAACCGAGTACCTAAGGTGGAAGCTAGAACTTTGATGGGCAAACTGTTCAAGAAGGAGTTGTTGGGTGGTTTGGAGGAGGTTTTAAAGGTGTCCATCCCTGGAAAAAGTGCACCATGTCCATGCGACTTGAAATTGGTAAAGAAACCGGGTGAGGTAATCAAAATTTACCCCTTCTCGATTTAAAGGGATGGCCCAAGTGCATCACAGGATGATTGTTGCAGTTGCAGCGATTTCCTCAAGAAGATTTTTTGACTGGTTGAGGTCAGTGATTTCAAGTGGGTAAAAGAGTTTGATGCCTTGGCTTTCTGTAATTATCAGTGTCCTCTGTTTCCACTGTGCTGTGGTGTCGGGTCCAGGGTTGGTATGAGTTTCTCCTCTTAATTTTGTTTCTGGTATGGTGGTCCTCGATTGGTTTGTGTATGGTTTATAGTAGGATTTTCATAAATATTTGCTCCTTGTACTGTATTGTTGATATGTCAAAGATGGACATTTTGCCAGTGTAAGCTCGGTATGTTTGCCTTTTGCGGTGGATGAATGGTGGTTTGGTGTGGATGGTCACCATTTTGGCGTGCTCCTCAGGGGATTGGTTTGGCTTGATGGTTCTGGTGATTTCTTTTTTTGGCTAGGGCTTAATCTCATATCTCGTGCTCACAGATGATTATAATTTTTCCATTATATCAATATATTCTAACTTACGAAGCAAAAAAATAAAAATAATAATTATTAAAATAAATAAAAAATATAAACATTTTAAAAGTTTTAAACATGTTTTATTATATATTATAGTATAAAATTATTAAAATCTTAAAAATAAAAAATAGTATTTCAAAAGTTTTTAATATATATTATATTTATTATTTATATATCTTATAATTAAAAGAAATCTAAAAACATAGGTTTATAAAAGTTTAAAATAAAACTTTTTAAAGTTTTTTACATAAAATAAAGAATATAATAAAATAAATTGTTTCTTAAATAAATCATCTTACATGTCCCTTCTTCAAAATAAAAAAAAAGTATTTTTATTCAAAATTAGTTATTTTTTAATCTAAAAAGTGACAAGATAAATTTCAGTCCAAAATATTAAATATAATAAATTAAGTATTAAAGATATGTTAGGTTTGAGTCACTAACTAGGGGTTGTTATACGACAAGATTAATATAAGTGATTTTTTCATTTCAACCTGTGGGAAGACCATTGTTTTTAAAGATGGTTATTTTTAAGAAAAAAACAATAAAACATGAGTAATGAAATAATTATTTTCTCTACATATTGTCACTTCCATAAAAGACAAAATATTACCAAAAACATCAATAACAAAAAAAGGGAAGACATTAAATCCAACCTTTCTCTTTAAAAGTTTTTGTAAATTACATCTTCACATATGCAAAATCCCACTCTTCTAATTCTCCAACTTTACAAAATCTAATTTATTTGTCATTTCTTTTTCATATATCAATAAATAATTAAAACCTAATCAACAAATTTTAAACTATTAATCTACAACTTTTTTATCATCTACTTTATGTTTTTTAATTCAAATTTTAAAATATTTATAAATCTTTTTACAAAATTATAGATTTAGAGAAGTTTAAAATAATGGAAGTTTGTAAGTTTCTAATATAAGTTTCCATTCAAAATTTACAAATTATATATATTCATATTAGTTTTAAAAATTAATTTTCATATAAAAATATAAAATACATAATTATATAACTAGCACTTGCACTAAAGGAGGTGCAAGGATTACACTGATAGAAAACTATATGTATGTTAATATGTTAGAGAGTGCATGTTTGTGCATGGGTACACATGGATGCTATGTGTTGCAAGTTCTAGTTGTATGTGGTTGTATGGGTACAATCTAATTTTGAAATATTTGCATGCATATTTAAAACATAAAGTGATGCAAATGAAAATGAAAGTTGCCATCAAATTGGCGACTGCAAATATAAATAAAATGTTCCCATCCATTAACTAACTCTAATTATTTTGGAGGCTTTTACCATTAAACAATAGTTGTTTTTTTGACGACTCAACAATTGTTTCAAGCTCAAATCTCACACTATATGTAGCCTATTGACTAAACATTATTATAATATATTTATATTATTTTATATATATATTTAAAATTTAATATATTTAGATTATTGGAGATTGCCATAGTTTTAATTCTTATTTTTCTCAATCTAGTAGACACAAGATATAGGTTTGATTATAGTCAACCTATAGAAGAGATCGAGAATCCTAGTCTCAAGGCTCCAAAAATTGTGAAACTTACAATTGGTCTTAACCTTCTCAACTACCTTTCAACCCTTCTCATGGGTGTGGTGTTCTTGGCTAGCGGAATTCTAACAACTTTCCTCGCTTGAAGCTTGTTATTTCTCTTGTTTGTGTTCAACAACCTATAGATGAAGATTAAGAGGATGAAGGTGCTTATTGATCCTCATTGATGTTTGGGTTTGTCATGCCCAAAATTTTCAACACAAAAACCCAACAATTTTTTTTTTTTAAATACAAACGTTAAACTAAAAAAATCGCTTTAGGTGTTTGAGGTACAACATTAACTACGATATGAGTTGGGCACCCAGATGAGAGTCACTTATCAAACTCAAGAATAAAAGTTATCTATAAAGAATTTGTATGCCAAACACTGCTAGGGTTCACTTGACAGACACTATCTTATACCCTCAAGAAGATGTCTTTTGATTTGCTCTCGATGGTCCTCTCTTCTCATGCTAACACTGTTGCCTTCCTGCACATTACCGACACGATCATAAGTAACATTGTATATCACATTAATCTATTAGCTGAATATTCTAAACTTTAACCATATAATAATCCATTTAAATCTCAAGCTGTATTCCATAGTATACTAGTGTATTCCACCTTCATGGTAGTGACAATAGAACATAATGTCAAAATGAAATTACAAGGATTTTTCCAAAAGATCTCCTTATTAATCATCCACAATATATCTAATCATCAATTTAAGAAAATCATATCACAAATTAGGTTTAGCATTAATCATGTGTGAAACGGGGTCTTACAGGGTTAAACTAGATGACCATGATCCTCCACTTGTCAGTGCTACTCTCTCTCCTTGCTTAATGGCTTTTTATATTTATAAATATTCAAACTTGATCCTATTTAAAAATTTGATCCCACGTAGACTCAGAGATTAGGGGAGAGGGGCCCATAGTGGAGCACCCTAACTTCGCATTTCTCAAAATCTTATGTGAAAATTTCAAATCACTCCCAATTTTGTACAATAGTTTATTTGGCAACTTACGTGCTTCTATATTTGGTTTTAGGACCACATCATCAAATATGATGCCACATCAACATGCTTTTTGTTGAGGTATCCAAAAAGACCCAAAAATAAAGTGAGACCGACAATGGTAAAAAAAGTGAGACCGACAATGGTGCACTAAGTCATGTTTTATTGGTGCATTGATATGGCATCACATGATTTGTTAGTTTGTGTACTTAATGGATAAAGAGTGTTTTACAATTGGATATGAAGGTGCTCCACTATAAGACCCAATAAGGACTACATCTATTCCTGCGCCATTATGGACCCCTCTCCCCTACAACCTTTTACCACATGAGTGGGGAATAATATAAATTGAAAATCTAAAATCATTAAAAATTAGTACTCATTGATGGACATATAAGTTTGTCCATGAATGTTGATGTGGTCCCCAAATTTAAGGCGTCTAATTTAGATGGAAAAAGGTTAAAAGAACTGATGAGATGTGAACGTTTGAGGAGTGTTACGATTACGTTTGCCAATACTATGTAATTATAAGGCGGTTGTTCCAAGGCACTGTCATCCTATTCTGCTTTTTGGTTCAACTCCTTTGATGGCGGATGACGTATAAAAGCAGATCTTCCTTACTTAGAAAGTATTATATCATCCCGATGCCGGTGCCATTGCCCATGCCTTTCTCCCCCTTCTGCTACGAGGCGACAAAAACGTATAACAAATATCCTACCGACCTACCAATAACCGCCACCCACGTGTCTCACGGGGTGAAGCAACTGAAAGCGGGTCTGGTGAGTGGTCAGGCAAAGACTACGTCAACCGGGAAATGAAATGGGGAGGATTGAATGAATGAATGTTTTAATCACGTCCACGAGGCCAAGCAGCCTATGGGACCCAAAGATAGCAAGCGAAGAGACGTGAACCCCAGAAAATGCAAAAAACCTAAGTTTCTTTTTCTTTCTGCATCTTGGATCTTCTGCTGTGTATCTTGATCAGAAAATCTGCAAACCCTATTATCTTCTCTTCTTCAAACAGATCACCCAAATTGTTCCCTTTTAATGTCTCAGTATAATTGATCCGAATGTCCTTGTAAGCTGAACATTCCCTGATGTAGTGCCATTCTGTCTCAACCACTCCTTGAGTGCAATATCTACACCTTCTGTCTGCCCACTCCTCTTTAGGTATCATCCACCTTCCGGTCTCACATCTAAGCTGGTGCGAACTTGTTCTAATCTGAGCTATCAACATTTTCGCTTTCCATTTTATTTCCATTCCGATGTAGGTCTTTTGTGTGTGGTCATGTGTAGGGTTAAAATGTTTGACATAGTATTCTTTCTTCCTCCCAAGTGGCCCTTTCCACATGCTTTCTTTGAACTTTCCTTGCACATACCTTTTTATTTCCCTATTGGCATTTGGACACTCACTTATGCTAATACCCCACTTGCTCATCCATTTGATATTCTGTTTCATCCACGTGCTCTTTCTTCTATCTAATTTTTCATTTGCTGCCATTTTTGGCCAGCGATGAGTCTCCATGTTATCTAGTCTTCTTAGATAGCTTAGCAACCGAGACATAGCAGACGCTTCAACAGGGAAAGCCCCGGCCTCAGCTAGAACAATCTCGTAAGGGACAGTAGATTTAATCCTGAGACTCTGTGTGATTAAATGTTTTTGTAATCTCTCTATCTGTCTCCACTTTTTTGCTGAGGTGTTGCTACCCCAAACTTCACAACCATATAGCACCACTGGAACAACTAAAAGCCCAAAAAGAGTTTTCTTTGTCTTCCAATCCCATAACTCGGCCCTTCTGCATCTATTTTGCAATGAGTGTAAAGCTTTCCATCCCCCTTGTATCCTCTTTGCTCTACACGTTTCCCAGCTGAGTTTGTTGTGGAAATCAAGGCCAAGATACTTATATTCATTGACCACCTGCAAGGGGCTGCCTTCAAAAACAAATTCCCTATGAACCTTCTTTCTCTTCAAGGTAAAGATCATGACCTTAGTTTTGGTAGTGTTCACTTGCATCCCCACCTGATGGCAAAAGAGCTCTAGCGCTTTTAAGTGTTCCTTCAAATCTTGTGCTGTTTTTGCCATTAAGACCAGATCATCCGCATATAAAAGCAGCTTTATGACATAATTGGTCAAGTAGACCCCACCCCCACCAAACTTATCGATCCACTCCTCTAATTTGTCAATGTATATCCCAAATAAAGTAGGGGATAAAGGGCATCCCTGCTTGACCCCGATATCGCTTCCAAAACGTTCTGAGAATCCTTGTTTGGTTCGAATTTTGGCCCAAACCTGTTCATACAGCCTATGGACAGCAGCTCTATAGTGTATTGGAATTTCCAATTCTTCCATCCTACTCCATAATTTGCTCCTAGGAACCGTATCAAAAGCTTTCCTGAAGTCAACAAAGCAGCAAAAAACCTCCTCTCCTTGTTTATCCCAGACTTTCTCGATCAAGTGTCTAAGAGTCATGCAATGATCAATAGTAGAATGTTTTGGCCTGAAGCCCGCTTGCCCTTTTGCGCGTTTTCCCTCCTTTTCCGCCCAAACACTGATCCGCCTTTCTATCATACTCCCAAAAAGTTTGCCAAAAAGAGGGTTGATCATTATAGTGCGGTAATTTGAAGGGTTGTTGATGTCACCACCTTTGAGCAGAGGGATGACAACACTAGTCGTCCAATTTGCAGGAAACCCATATTGAAGGACCTCATTGAATATTTTTTTAATATGAGGTGTGAGAGCCTCCAATCCCCATTTTAAGTGTTCTGCCTGTAAACAATCTATATCACGAGCTTTACCCATTGCCAACCTTTTTATTCCTTCTTTAATGTTCTCCGAAGAAAAAAGTTTAACCCTTGAGTCAATTATTGGAGGGTTGTCTTTATCTTGCCCCCTCTCATAAAGTTGCTTTGCATACTCTAACCATTCAAGGTCTGAAATATTGTTCTCTTTATTCGTGTCTTGTTGCTGCAATTCTCTCCAAAAGCCCCTTGGATTGTGCCTCCCAAGCAATATTAACTCCTTCCTTCTAGTTTGCATATACACATCTTTTTTCAGTCTGACCAGCTTTACATATTCTTTGTTATTTCCCCATTTTTTAGCCCTTTTCCTTGCTGCTTTACAATCCTCATCGTACCATGGGTTAGCTGGAAAGCTATTTTTATCACTTTTTTTAGGCCTAGACCTTTTGCAAGAATTGAGGGCCTTGAGAATAATAGAGGTCAACATGGTGCTGTCTATACTTTTTTTATTTGAGTTGAACATCCCATTGGTTCCCACCTCGTGTAATTGTTTTTCCAGCGTTGTTCGGAAGGTTTCTTGGTTTTCCTGCGTCAAAAGGATTGAACCTTGAGTAGCTTCTTTCTTTTCATTATACTGCGTCATCTCTTGCCGTTGAATACCATTTTGTATGCTGATTTTCACCTGTATTGGATTGTGATCTGAATTCATTTCTATGGGACACTCCTTTACCTCCATGCCTATTAGACTTGTCACGAGTTTCTTTGAGCTTATAACATAGTCCACCACACTTTGGCCATTGTATGTGTGACATGTGATGTTCCCAGAACTAGGCCACATTTTTAAACCATTGCATATAATTAAATCATACAAGCTGCACATGCCTAACAATTCTGCCCCATACAGTGTGATGTCTCCTTTTCCATCTTGAGATAATCTTTCCCACTTTTGATTCCCTTCTTCTTCTAGCCATAAAGGGTTGTCCCCTCTTCCCATCTCAATATCAAGGCAAAGAGACTGGTTATTTGCAGTTCTAGCATTAAAATCTCCAATTAAGATGATTTCCCCTTTGTGTTTATATGCTGTTATGTCATTTTTCAAGGCTGCATATGGGTCTTCTTTGTCTAATTTCTTCTTCTTGTAGAATTTTGAACCATGGGGAGCAAAGTAACATGCTGCAAGATAAATTATGTTCTCCTTTAACTTTATTTTTATCCATATGTACTGCTTATTTGTATCTTCCTTTTCAACTTGTATGATTTTTCCCCAAGAATCTCTTACTAAAATTGTTACCCCTCCATATCCCTTGCCGCTTTCGGTTAGCTCATTCCAAACTGACATCTTTGTGTAACCTTCAAAGTTCGGAACCTTGCAGCTCTCATGCTCATGTGTTTCAAGGAGGGCAATTATGTCCATCCCCTCAGCTATGGGCCCTAAACCAGGCCCCCTCCTCCAAGGATAGCCCCTACAGTTCCAGCTTACCAGTGAGAGGTGTGCCTGGGGGGCCCCGCCTTCCTATTTATCATGTGTATTTCTGTTGCTGAATTGAGCTTTCCCTCTATACATCCAAGATTCATTACCTGCATTTCTTGCTGCTACCACTTTTGCCCATTCTCTTCTTCTCTCTTCTAATTGTAGTGGGGTTAGATCTTCATCTATGTAGAATTGTGTTCCCTTGAGAAGCCTTTTGTTCTTCATAATTCTGCTCTTGTCCTCTGCATTTTTTAGTGTTACCCTTACATTTCTATTCCTGCCATCTTGTGCCACTTTACCAATTCTGCTCGCTTGCTGTTGTGGAAGTGCTGTTGTGGACGTTAAATATCTCTTTTTTTATTCTTATCAGAATGCGAGAGTGCTTGTCCGAATGATCCGCATGCCGGATTTATTGATATTTTTCATTTTTAAACTAAGATGTACGGTCATGGCGCACGGCATGTACACATCGGACAGTCAATTTATTTTTAGAACTTATGTTTCGATTTTATTTAATTATAAATAAATAAAACTATTTGCTTTTTTTAGTTGGCTATACTTTGCTTTTGTACAGAGGGGAATCGGGCAAATCCGTTTAAAGGCTTTCCTTCCCTTGAATGGGGAAGAGTAAGCAAGTGAAACCCTTTCTCCGGTTGTGCATTACCCGTTTTGGGAGTCGCCGATCTGATCTGATCTGATCGGACCTCAGCTGACTTTCACATTCTGCAATCTGTGTAGAATGTGAAAATGTATATGAAGGTGCTGCTTCTTGTGTGGTGGCGAAGAGTGAAGCGCGTCTGGGAAACAATGGGGGCGTATGAGCCTTTGAAGGGGGACGAAGAGAAGGGTATTGGAGAAAGCAAGAAGAGTTTTGGCAATGGTTTGTCGATGGAAGGAGGATACGGGGACAATGAGGTGGAGCTCGTCAAACGCCATTCGTGTGGGGAAGAGAGCATCGCCAGCAACGCCAAGGGAGCGGGGCAGAACAGGCGCCTCGCCTCGCTTGATGTGTTTCGGGGCCTTACGGTTGCGGTACAGTTCAAACTCATCCCTTTCTGCTAATTTCAGTGTAAATGCTTTAATTTGTGATTAAGATGTTTTTGAAAAAACTGTAATTTTTTTGCCAAATCACACTCAGTAATTCATTATTAATACACGGAAAAAAGAGATATTAAGTTTGTATTCCATAATTGGAGAATTTCGGTTGCCTTCGCCCCTCTGATATTTACCTTTTTTACCTCCTTTTTGTAGACTGTTAATGTGTCCGATTACTACCAATTCAAGTGTGTACATCTCCTGTTGTAATTTTCTTGTTCTTTAAGAGGCATCTTGAAGGAGACTCAAAACATCAGAATTGGAAATATTACATGGTGGTATCCAGATATATGATATTATATCTGATTGTGAAGATCTATTTTTTTTTTTAAGTATTTAGACAAATAAGGTCATTCGGCATCAGGGTTAGCTTGATTCCTGCAATAATAGTTGCACACATTAGAAACAATTGTAACCATATAGTCTCTTGTGCGTGATTTTTGTACAGAAGGAATTTAGTCCCAATTAGCTGCAAGACATCTGTTTCAAAACTTTCATTTCTCCTTATATTGTAAAGGAATAGGAGTGTTAAATTATATTTCTTTGCTTGCACAGATTGAAAATGAATTTGAGATCTACTCGATCACATGGGCAGTTTTGGTTTATAAGTTATTTCAATTTGGACTATTTGCAATTTTATGAGTGTCTGTTTAACACTTTTGTTGTCTAATTTTCATGTTGGGCTTGTGCAGCTCATGATATTAGTTGATGATGTTGGTGGGATTGTACCTGCTATCAGTCACTCTCCTTGGAATGGTGTTACACTTGCAGACTTTGTGATGCCTTTTTTTCTCTTCATTGTTGGTGTTTCTCTTGGACTTGTGTATAAGGTATTTGTTTTGAGTTGGATTATCCATATATTTCTCATTAATTAATGGAATGTTGGTCCACGATGAATTCTTAAATCCTAAATTTGAATTTTAAGTTGGGAGTGAATGAGTGTGCTTCATAATTTTAGTTAAAAGCCTAGAGAGTTCACATTATGTACTGGTGTTTTCTCTTTCACAGGAGGTGAAAGAGTAGAAATGTAGAGTTTGGAATGCAAGTACATGCAATATGGTTTTTAGAGGGAAATATGTTATTGTAGATTTGCATCAGTTTGAATTCAAGGAGTATAGAGTGTGGAAATACCAAAATTGACCCTTTTAATATTTTCTTGGCTTGTTTTTTTGCTATGCTTACTTTCATAATGGAGTATTGTGTAGTTTGACCATCTTAATCAATAGGTAAAACTTTACTTCACAAGTGAAAGTTATGCTATATTATTTAAATCTGTTGGTTATAAAACAATATGACTAATGGATAAGTGCTGTTTTCGATTCCATATCATGCAGAAAGTACCTAACAGAGTTTCCGGTACACAGAAAGCCATTTTAAGGGCCCTTAAGCTTTTGATAGTGGGAATTGTGCTTCAAGGTACTCTCTCATGCCTTGGTAATTTTCTCCTGAAAGTGGAATTGATTTAATTCCATATTTGCAAGAATGTTATTTTTAAGTTACTATTAGCTTGACAATTTAATAGCTTTAGCCTTTCGAAAAAATCTAAAAGCTAAACAATCCTTTGGGAGAAAATCGTCTCTTGCAAGAGTTCTTAGAAATTGATATTCATGCATATAATTGCTGGTATAAAATCTTGTGTTTTTCAAATAGATGGATTTATTTTTAATTCTCTGAAGAAAATAGTCAAAGGTTATCATCTTATCTAGCTATGCTCATGTAAGTGGGAAAAATAAATGATTGCTATTTTCTAATGAATCTATTTTCATGTTAAGGATTTATACACATAAGTCAATTCATTGTAGTTATTTCTTCAAAGTTGTTCAGTCTTTAAAGAAACTCCTTTTTGTTTGGTTGTCATATCTAAAAGCACTATACCAAACGTCCTGTACTGAACTGTCCAGTGGTTATTTTGGGGCCCAGGTGGATACTTTCATGGAATTAACGATTTGACATATGGAGTCAACATTGAGCAAATACGGTGGCTTGGCATACTGCAGGTCTTATGGTAGCCTTCCATTGAATTGCTTTTCTTATTGTAGTTAGTTTGAATGTTCAGTTCTGATATTTGTATTTTGGATGTGTAATTTTCTTGATGATGAACATCAGATGAGATACTTCTGACCCGGACACATTTCTTCAAGTTAATTTAGTGTTTTCAATTTTCATCGAGTTGTAATTGTTTTCTAGTGTTTCAGATGTTCTTTTCAACTTCATTTATGATAAGATTTTACAGAGGTTCCTGCACAACATGTTTACATAGCGAACTAAATTAGAAGTTGCTTTTAGGTTATTTGATATACTCTCTCCTTAGTATTGATTACCTAAACAGGCATTGCTAGTTTATGTAATTTATATCAGACATGCTCCTTCAAGGTTCTCTGTCTAATTGAGAAGCCTCAAAAGCTCTGTGTAGGCCAAGATACCAAGGATATCTGAGTTCAGACATAGTTCTAAATTCTTGGGAATGATTTCTGTTAAACATTGCATTGTGGCTGCAATTTTCTGTGCAAATGAATTGTATTTATAGCCAATGGGAAGACAATTTGATGTTCCTAGGTTGAATAGGAGGGCGGTGAAGTAATCTGGTGGCTACATTTGTAGGATTGTGATATCCACCGTGTTATTATGAATAATCATTTGTGTTATCTATAAAACTTCATTGCAACAGACCATGCATACTTTTGTTTTTTCAAGAGTCTGAAAATGGCAAGAAGGATTAACTTATGTGTTAAGAAAATTGAGAAAGTGTTTATTTTTTTTCTTCAGATTTCTTGAATGATTGATCTATAGCTAGTGTGAAGACAATTTAATGTTCCCAAGTTGAATTGTTGGGAGGTAAACCATGAAATAATATGACAGATCCACTTGTAGGATTGTAATATCCACTGCATTATTATAAATAACCATTTATGTTCTATATAAATTGCATTGTAACTTGGCTTTGAAATGACATGAAAAACAGAGTGGGGTTAGTCCCACAAGACCCATGAATGGGGAATAAATTTTTGGGATAAATTGCTGGGGATCTCATAGCAGATACGTGGGTGGGCTTGGTTTTTTAACATGGTCACGCTTGGTGCTTCCATGGTGATACATAGAGGTGGGCTCTGGTCCATGCATTGCCATGAGTGTGAACCCTAATTCTAGGTGTCCTTATGGCCACTAAAAGGGTTACCCCACTCAGTGGGATCTGAACTTAGGTCTATGGTGTGAAACTCTTCATTTTTCACTGCTAGACCCAAGCCTGTTAAGGAAATATCTTTGGGTAAATTGTGGGGCATCTCATAGCAGACATGGGGGTGGGCTTAGTTCCTTAGTATGGTTACTCTTGACCTTACCTCAAGGTGCTTGCATGGCAATACATAAGGGTAGGCTTTGCTCCATGCATTGCTGTAAGTACAGTCCCTATATCTAGATGTACCCATGGCTACTACAAGGGTTGCCCTCCCCCCAGTGGGATTTAAACTTGAGTCTATGGTGTGAAACTCCTCATTCCCTATCACTAGACTGAAACCTGTTGGGCTTCTCTCTCTCTTTCTCTCCATATATATAATATATATTGATAACTTGAGTGAACTGTATTTTCTACCTGAAGTAATAATAAGGTCTATTGCTATAAAATATAGAGATACAAGAGGGAAAAATAAATGTGTAACAACAAAGTAACTCATAACTGCCCATTTATTCATAGCTGGTATATACAAGTATAATATGATGATAAAAGAAACATGTGGTGATATGAAGCAACATGTGTTACTTGAAGAATGCATTCTCAGTGCTCACTTGGTAGAGGGCCTATTAAAATGGCTTGGGCTCATTGTTATGGAATCCTCAGTTGTACATGCAGGTTGGGCTAAGCATAGGGTTGTGGGAGAGAAAGTGTTGAACGAGCTAAGTATAATATGATGACAAAAGAAATATGTGGTGATATGAGGCAACATTTATTACTTAGAGAACGCATCCTTAGTGCTCACTTGGTAGCGGGCCTATCAAAATGACTTGGGCTCATTGTTATTGAACCCTCAGTTGTACATGCAGATTGGGCTAAAGCATAGGGTTGTAGGAGAGGAAGTGTTGAACAAGTTAAGTGTACGTGGCTGCCTCCTTGTCCAAATGAGATTTGAGTCCACTTGGGCAAAGAAGGCTTGATGTATATTTGTAATAATGTAGATCTACATGAATAAAAAAGCTCCTTATGTGATTGTGCATTCCTTATGTGCATGTGTTTTCCTTTGCTGTAATTTCATGGATGATTTAATGGAGGTTGCACACCAAGAGTTAGAACTTAGAAGTTGATTTGCATCTAAATGTCTCTAGTCATGCAACTGATGGGTTCCTGGTTCTGCACTTCGAGTGAGTTGTTATTAATGGGTTTACCACCATTAATAGCTGACATGCCAGTACATATGTGCCTGGTTCTTGAGTGTCCACCCTGTTACACATTCCATTCAGGTGCAGGCTTGGAATGTTGTGCCAATACCAAGTGGATTTGTCAAGCTATTATTTACTCTGCTCTTGAATTGCAGAATATTGCAATTCTATCTCAACTTATACATGAGCTGTCTGTTATAATGAAATTGTACCTCAGAAGGCTTTGAACATGCAAGCAATATTGGCAGTGAAGCATGGTTGGTTCCATTTGAGCTGTCTACAAATCAGAAACTAACTTCTACAACCAAACTGTTGTTAGATTTGTGAAAAACACGAGATGCAAGATCAAACAGCAAATGATAACATCTTCCACGCATGAGAGTTGCAAACAAGAATTTGCTATTTCCTCAACAAGAAAGAAGTTATAGAATGAAAAACTTGCTTAGAGTTACAATGGAGAGTGCTTTATAAGAGCAAACCCTAAATGATAAAGGGATTAGATCATGACAAGTGTTGTCATCCTATGAGATGAGACAAAATGATCTAATAATAGCTCACTCTAGTTAACAAAAAATAACACTCCATTAGCTTAATAATTAATTAAAGATATTAATAATTAGCTAATGCATGATTACTATAACATCCCCCCTTAAGTGTAACTTGGGGACTAACTAAAAACTTTAAAAAGCCAATGCATAAAAAGCAAATAAAGCATGAATGGGTCCCGACAACAAGGCTTGATGAGGTATCCATGTACAATCAAAAAAATCTCTCATAATTGTTGAAAAGGAGAAAACTTCGTGGAAAAAACTCCTCTCCTAAAGAGAGATGAAAGCATGTATAGAAAAACATGAAGGAAGGAGGCCTCATGAAGACCCCCCAAGGACAACTTCCTTCACCCCAAGCATCGATTGCAATTGGAGGTAACGAGGTGATGCTAAAGGTTTCGTGAAGATGTCTACAACCTGCTCCTTTCTAGGCATGTACTCCAAGGTGAGAAAATCATCCTAAATCAACTATTGTATGAAGTGCATGTGGATCTCTATGTGCTTAGTACGTTGATGCTCCATTGGGTTGCGAGAAATGTGAATGGCACTTTGATTGTCACACCAAAGAATAGTGGGACTATTAGGAGGAAAACCGAACTCAATCAAGGACTGATGAAGCCACGAAACCTCCTAGCTGGCCAAAATTGCTACATGATACACAACCTTTGTGGATGATAATGCAATAGCAAATTGCTTCTTGCAAGACCATGTAATGGGGCCAAAATGAAGGCAACAAACAAAGCCAAAAGTGGACTTACTATCATTGATATCACTAGCCCAATCTATGACAGTGAAGCCAACTATCCAAGAATTTCTTGATGTATAATGAATACCATAATGTGAGGTGCCTTGAATATATCTCAAAACATGTTTGGAAGCTTGCCAATGACTCTCATGTGGATCATGTGAGAACCAAGCGACAAGACCAACTACAAAAGAAATATTAGAACATGAATGTATTAGGTACAAAAGATTGCCAATCAACTGCCTGTGTAATGTAGCATCTATTGAAGTAGTACAAGTGGAAGACAATACAACACTTGATTGAAATTGTGTGGGGGTAGGCTTGCAATCAAGCATGTCAAGAGCATACTTTTGCTGAAATTTGGAAATCCCATCCGAAGATTGAATTAACTTGTAAACCAAGAAGGTAGTGCAGAAGGCCGAGATTTGTCGTCTAAAATTGCACCATCAAAACTTGCTGAACACTCTGGATCATGGAGGATGAGTCGTCTATAAGGATCAAATCATCCACATATAGCTCAAGGATCAAAATATCACCCTCCTATCGCTGAATGTACACAGTGGGATCGAAATGACATCGTGTGAAGCCAAAAGAAAGCAAAAAGTGTACATCTTCTCATACCAAGCCGAGGGGCCTATTTGAGACCATATAATGAATGGCGAAGCTTGCAAACCAGTGAAGTTTCCTCAATAAAACCATGTGGCTACTCCATATAAATCTCCTCATGAAGATCACTGTGAAGGAAAGCACTCTTCACATCCATTTGGTATATTGTCCATCCTTGTGAAGCTGCAAGTGAAAGTACAAGGCGGATAGAATTCATCTTAGCAACAAGGGCAAAGGTTTAGGAGTAGTTAATGTCTTTGACTTGAGAGAACCCCTTTGCAACATATTGGGTATGATACACCCACTTGCACCGAACCAACTCTCTTCCCTTAGGAAGAGGAACTGGATCACTAGTATTATTCTTCATCAATGAAGAATACTCATTTGCCATAGCACTATCCCACTCAGGAATACCAACCGCCTCTGAAAACTTTTGAGGATCATTCGAAATGGAATAACTCAAAAAACTAAAACTTGATGTTTGTGCACGAGTACGATGGGAGTTTGAAGGTTCACTTGCCAAAGATCCAGTTGCATCAATAGTATTGAAAGCCCACTTGGGTGAAGGCTGAGTATCTGGAGGTGGAGGGATAGTTGGAGCATCATCCTCATCCTCAAGAGATGAAGAGAGAGTAGTAGGTATTGAGGGAGAAGTTGGTGATGAAGAATCCATCTGAGTAAAGTGCTCCTCAAATTGGACATCTCGTCAAAACAAGACATCTTTGGAATTAGGATCAAACAACTTGTACGCCTTAACATCCTCACAATAGCCAACAAATATGAGTGGTTGGCTTTTCCTCTCCATGGCTTTTTACTAAGCTTCAAGAATGAATGCCCAAGCCTCACTACTAAAGACTTTGAATGAAGATACATTGGGCTTGACATGGGACCAAGCTTCTCGAGGAGTCATATGTCACAATGCCTTGTGAGCATACGATTTTGACTATAATTTGCACAATTAATTGCCTCAGCCCAAAAAGAAGAATGCATATCTCGTGATTGAATCATATAGTTGGCCATCTCCCTTAAAGTTCTGTTTTTTCGCTCAGCAACACCATTTTGCTGAGGGGTGTATGGAATTGTAAGTTGATGTTGTAGACCATGCTCAATGCAAAAGTCCTTGAAAGTATAGTTGACATACTCCTCCCATTATTTGTGCATATCTGCTTGATAGAAAAGCTAGATTGCTTCTTGACAAATGCCTTAAGATCTTGAAAGAATTAAAGACATCACTATTGTACTTAAAAAAGTACACCCATGTACGCTTGGAGAAGTCATCAATAAACGTGAGCACATATTTGGCCCCTGAAAATGTAGTCGAAAATGACATGAGGTTGCGATGTACCAACTCTAAGGGTGCCTTAGCACATGTGGCTCTACCCATGGAAAAAAATCTTGGTGATGTTTGCCAAGAGTACATCCTCGACAAACACCATTAGTACATGAAATCTTAGGGAGCACTAACACCAATGCTTGTGTACTCATTTGTTGGAGATATTTGTGATTGACATGACCAAAATGTTCATACCAAAGCTTACTCACAGTGTCTATATGTGCTATAAAAGATGAACTTGAACCAACTGAACTCTCAAAACCATCAAATCTGTATAAATGAGAGGAAGAATCAACACTCCCCAGTGGCCACAATAATATTAGGATCGTGAAGGTCATGAATAACTACATCATGTGGGGTAAACTTGATTATCCTACCGGTGCCAAATTGGCAAATCTGATACATTGAAAGAAGCTTGGTGGAGATATCAGGAACAACAAGACCCTTCTGAAGAACAAGACCCTTCTGAAGAAAACCACCCTCAAGTGTAATAGTACCTGAGCCCAAAATTGAAAATTGTGTAGAATCCCCTTTTGCAATTTGAAAGGGATGAGACCAAATCCTGAGTGAGTCATGTGATGTGTCGTGTCGGAATCAAGTATCCATGGAGCTACGGAAGGTAAGGCCAGTGCAAAAAGATCATGACCTTTACCTCTAAATGAGGAAGAAAGACTTAGTGGTTGAGATGTTATGCTGCTGCATGGATTCCTCTAAAGCCTCTAATCTCTTCCAACATCTAGTGATTGAATGTCCCTCCTTACCACAAAAACTACAAGGTTCACCTAATTTCTTCTTTGTCTTGGAGGAAGACTCCCCAAACTTAGAAGATTTATCATACTGAGGAGTGGTTTGAGGTTTCTGTTCTAACTTCCGAGATGGTTTGGAGGAACGCTCACTACTTGATGAAGTATCTGTCTTGGGCTTTTGTTTCTTCTTGTCTTTCCCTTTGGATGTTTGTGCTACCAATGTTTGGGTTTTGGAACTAGAAAGAGAATCAAATTGAGTTAACTTTGCTTGTTCATGAGTCAAACACTCGCAGAAAACCTCGAAAATTGGCATGGTAAATGTAGTGCCCAACGCATCCATAGTAGAGTAGAAAGTAGAAGAGAACCTAAAATGGCCCTCTAAGCTTAGATAGGATCAGGAAAACACATTCTTTGTTAATTTTATTCTTCCCACAATTCTTCAAGAGGGATTTGAGTGACTTAAACTTCTATAAGAAGTCCTCAATGGAAGGGAAAGAATTAGGTACAAGTGATGTCAATTTTGCCTCAATCTGTAAAGCTCGGAACTCATTGATGGTGCCAAAAAGATCTTTGAACTTCTCCCACATATCCCTAGGAGAGGTGCAAGACTCAATATGAAACAATAGATTGTTTGAAACCTGTAGTGAAATCAGTCCTATAGCCTCATTCATCTTGTTCCTATGTTGAAGTATCTCAAATTGACGAGTCAATGCCGATTGTACTTCATTCAAAGTGGACCATAAACCCTTTGACATGAGCAATCTGGTCATATGAGCTTTCCAGATATGATAGTTGTGTGGCGTAAGATGTTCAATTGAAGAGGTATCTACCATGATGGTTGAGGTTTTCAAAACAATGTGTGGGAAAGAATTGCTGTTTTTGATGTATATATATACTGAAAGCGAGAAATACTCCCCACAACCAGAAAAAACAAACCCTAAAGCAACTTTGAGAGCAAAAAAGCTTAAAAAAACAAAAATCACATCAGATAAATTTGTGTACCTGGCGATTTTTTTCTGAAAAATGGACTACATGTTTGTGTAGAGCACTGAAACACCTTTCCAATGCCTGTTCATTTGCAAAAAATGGAGTTCGTATGCCCAAGTTATGACCCCAGAAGCGCAAAAAAGGTTTGACTTCAACAATATGCAAAAAATTCCTGGAGCAAGATTTGGAAAAATGGTTGCATCACTAGAGCAGGCTCGAAACCAGCTTTCCAACGATATTTTGTTTGCAGAAAATGGACAAGCGAGGAGGGTTGAGTGTGGAGGTTTGTGGCCACAAATGTGACTGAGGGCATAACCTACAGGTGCTGATTGTGCAGAGGGTGGCGGGGGCTGCTATGTTATGGTGGGTAGCACTCAAGCGCCACCTAAGGGGCACCCCTCGGGCAATGCGACACTTCGTGGGTTGTGCTCCTTATCAGGCTCGAAACCAGCTTTCCAACGATATTTTGTTTGCAAAAAATGGACAAGCGAGGAGGGTTGAGCGTGGAGGTTTGTGGTCACAGATGTGACTGAGGGCATAACCTACTGGTGCTGATTGTGCAGAGGGTGGCGGGGGCTGCTGCGTTATGGTGGCTAGCACTCAAGCGCCACCTAAGGGGCACCCCTCGGGCAATGCGACACTTCGTGGGTGGTGCTCCTTATGAGTGTTGAGCAAGTGCTCAATACTTTATTCAATTTTTTTTTTTGCAATAATCTGTACAATGGGTCATAGAGGCCGTAATGTAAAAAAAATTACCTCCTAGACTCCCATCACCAAAAGTTGGCAAATTTTATATCAAAATTTGGCTGTTCGGCCTCTTGAGTGCAATGGTGAAGTCCTGTTTGCTCCAAAACGTACCAAAAATTCGCCGAACTCCAAAAATCTCCAAAAAAGATGAAGATCCCAAAATTGCTTCTGTAACCTTAGTTGAGGAAAACATAACTCAAAAATGGAGAAGGGTTTTGTTGAATTCACGCTTTGATACCATGTTAGATTTGTGAAAAACGCAAGATGCAAGATCAAATAGCAATTGAGAACACCTTCCAC
>VDFB02125850.1:0-39177 GCA_007258455.2 Sequoia sempervirens
AAAGGCTCTCAGAACTGTATCCCTCAACTCGGAACTAGGAACCAGAAAAATCCGCCCCTTGTAAATGATCAAGTCATCTACAATGGTGTACCTACTATCCTGCTCTGTCCCATCAATAATGCTAGAAGCCCATGGGTTCTTAGCATACTCAGTAACGATCTGATGCCTCAAATCCTCGGAGATCTGTGCCATAGCATTCAACTGAGGTCTGCGAGACAAGGCGTTAGCTACAACATTCTGCTTCCCCTTAATGAAAGTAATATCAAAATCATATGATTGCAGTTTGCTGACCCATTTTTGCTGCCTCTCATTTAGGTCTCGCTGTCCAAGGGAGTGTTTCAGGCTATTGTGGTCTGTACGCGCACTGAACTTGCTGCCTACCAAGTATTGCCTGAACTTAGCCAAAGCATGCATAATGGCTAACATTTCCTTGTCGTAAATGCTGTAAAACCTCTCAGGACCCCTAAGCTTCCTACTCTCAAAAGCAATAGGGTGCCTCTCCTGCATCAAAACAGCACCAATGCCCTCCCCTGAAGCATCGCAAAACAAATCAAATCACTTCGTAAAGTCAGGTAAGGCTAGCATTGGACACGAAGTCATGATCACCTTAAACCTGTCAAAGCACTCCTGCGCCTGTGGTGACCAAGTAAAAGCCCCTTTCTTTGTCAAATCAGTAAGGGGTGCGGCATGACGTGAGAACCCACTAACAAATCTCCTGTAAAAAGCACACAACCCAATGAATCCTTTGAGTTGCGTAAGGTTCTCTGGTACTGGCCACTCAACTATAGCCCAGACCTTTTCAGGGTCCATACTAACTCCCTTGGCATTGATGATGTGTCCTAGATACAACAACTCCACCATGCCTAGCTCACACTTGGATTCCTTGGCATAAAAGGACTCCTCAGCCAAGATACCCAAAACTATATCCAAGTGAGCTAAATGCTCCTCCCATGACCTGTACCAGACACCGTGATGTCAAGAAGAAACCAACACTAATTCTCGTGAATCGGTGGAACTGAAGACCCCCCGTCATGGTGGCTTAGCAGTGGCAGTGTGCATTGGTTAAAACCAAAAGGCATAACCAAGAACTCGGGTGACCAGCGATGGCACCTCGAAAGCGGTTTTCTCACCGTCCCCAAGCCCTCATCTCGACCGGTGGTGGTACCCAGATCTCGTCAATTCGTAAAGAAGATAAAGTAATCGCGTAACTCATCAATCAACTCATCGATGCGTGGTATCGGGTACCTGTTCTTAATTGTCCTCTTATTGAGCTAGCGGTAGTCTATGCACATCCGAAGTGATCCATCCTTCTTCTTCACCAATACAACCGTTGAAGCAAAAGGTGACTTGCTAGGTCTAATATGCCCCATAGCTAATAACTCATTGATGGTCTTCTCTATCTCATCCTTGAGTTGTTTTGGATGCCTGTAGGGTGTAATCATAATGGGCTTTGCGCCCTCCTCCAACTCGATGATATGCTCAGTGCCTCTATCTGGAGGTCTACCAGGTGGAATGTCGCTAAACACTTTGGAGTGTTTAGTCCTTAGTATCTGAATGTCTGGATGGTACTCACCCTTCTGCTGCTCCTGCTGTGCTGGCATTAACATACACTTTGCAGCCCAGTCAACCATATCATGACGAATGAGTCTCTCCATCCGCCTGTACGAAACCATCCTCAAATTACTGTCTCTAATGGCTTTGATGACATGAGGTTTCCCATTAACCTTGAACTTCATCTCCATGTCTCGTAGATTGAGTGTGAGCTCACCCAAATCGTGAAGCCATGCCATCCCTAACACCACATTAGTATCTCCCATATTAACAACATAGAATTCAGTCTTGAACTCATAGTTGTTCAACCGCATCGAAGATCAGTAATCTTTCTGTCACATTTGAGGGTGTACCCATCAGCCACCTTGACTCGAATACCCTCAAACTCCTCTGTCTGTATACCACGTTTCTCTACCAACCATGCATCAATGAAATTATGAGTGGCACCAGTGTCGAGTAGAGTGATTACCTTCTGACCTGCTAGGAGCCCACGAAGTCTAAACGACCCATCTCTCTGAAGGCTAGTCAAATGTGCCTCCTGTAGCTTCCTTCCTCCTTTGTTTTCACCCTCATTTTCAGACCTGTCAGCATCTAAATGCTCAGAATCAGCTTGCTGGTCTGACAGATCAGATTGCTCTTCTCCCTCATAAAACCATTCCATCTGATTGTTTTTAACCTTGGGACGAAGAGGGCATACATGTTTATCATCATAGGGTGCCTTGCACCAGAAACACAATTTTTTCTTCCGTAGATCATTCAGTGTTTCTCTGTCAAAGGGTGGTGCATTTTGTCTCTTAGGATCGGGTGGATCCCTCTTTCTGTCAAAGGGCCTATTCCTGTCAAAAGACCTATTAGGCCTCTTGTAGGGTGTCGAGCCTGAAGTGAACTTGCTGCGAGGTGCTGCGAGCTCCATGTTACGTGCCTTCCTCATGGCCTCCTGAAGAGTAGGAGGATCAAATGCCTTGACCCAACCTCTCATAGGCTCCATCAAACCCTCGATAAAGAGAATAACAAGTCTCCGTTCTGAAATGCCTGTCACCATGACTGCAACCCTCTGAAACTCACTGACATAAGCATCCAAACTACCTGTCTGTCTGAGCTGAGCCAGCTCCCTGAAGTAGAGTTCTTGATCCTTCTTGTCAAAACGCTCTATGAGCCTGCTGGTGAACTTCTGGTAAGTAGTGACTGCATGATGGCCAAGTGTGTACATGCCATAATCATGCGCCAACCCATCAAGATGCAAAGTAGCAAACTTAATGGCCTCGTCCTCCTGCATATGTCTCAGTGATAGATAATTGTCCAACTTCAGGACCCAAGACCTCGCTGACGTCTTATTGGAACCATCAAAGTATGGCAAGGTGATTTTGCTAACTCCATACTGTAAATCCCTGTTCACCTATGGCTGTGGCTACTGGTGCTGAGGAGCTCTGCGGTCAAATCTACCTCCCCCTCTAGGTTTATGCACATCCATAAACTCATGAAAAGACAACGCTTGCCTGATCTCAGGTGCTAATGATAGATACTCACCATGAAATCTAGTCACATCCGCCACTGACATGCCGTTATGTGGCTGAAACTCCTGATGATGCCCCTGCTGCTCTGCCTCCGGAGTCAAAGGTGGGGTCTCTTTAGATATGAATGTAGGTTGTCCAGGCCTACGCTCATGATAGATTGATGATGGTTGCCGTGATGCTGATGCCAAAGGCTGGTCCACGCTTGCAGTCCTGCTCGACTGTCCGATCTGGATATAGTGCGGCTGGGATGGAATATACTGTCTAATAGTGCCCATCAACTGGGACATCATGTCCATCATATTATCGTGGTTCAAGGCCTCTAGACTCCTCATCGCTAATACCTCCAGATGCTTCCCCAATCCCCTGCGTCTCGGTAGCAGGGGATCTCTACTAAGCCTGCCACCAAATGTTGACACCGTTTCTACCTCCTATTGCTAGAGCTAGATTGTGAATACTCCACACTTCGATAATCAGTCTTCAATCTTTCTGAATAGTGTAATACGTCCAATCCTCAACTCTGCCTGTTCCTATACCCTTAGTATAGTGAATGATGTCTCTACTCATGAAAAAAGCATCCAAAAAGCACCCTGTTTACTGAAAAAGCAACTGAAAAAGCACAGGATGGCAGGAAAACTGTGCTCTGATACCACTGTAAGAGACCAGGTGTCTCTCAACCCAATCACTGATTGATTATGTAAGGTTTTGTTTGTTTTCGAAATTTTATGATTTTTTGATGGTTTTTTGCAGCAATAAGGAATTTGCGATTTTGAGAAATAAATGCAATAAAATTAATAAATAAATAGCAACGCATCAAATAACTCCCAGAGCAATGGCAGATGATTTTATTATCATTATTGAACAACTACATTGCTTCCCGGAACAAAAGAAGTGAACAAATGAATTTATTAGAGGAACCTGGTTATTGCTTGCAGCTGCTTGGAAGAATGTAGAAATGTACAGCCTAGCTTAGATCTTGATTTTCCTTCCCAGATAATAGCTGAAATAGATTTCCCTTGCTGGTGCGCCCAAGATAATGAAGATTGGAGGCTCAGAAGATAGGCATTTTGGATGCCAGAGAAAAGATGTCCTTTCTGCAGCAAGTACGGCCTGTTAGCAACATTAATTGCAGCCGTACCTTTTCTTGGGAAATGTGCCAAATGCAAACCACTGATACTCTCTAAAGGCGATTCTTCCTGATGAACAATAGAACCAAATACTGAATGAAAAACTTCACTGTGAGCTCTGTATGACTTCTGGATAAAGCCACGCTGATGGACAATCTTCAACTGGTATTTCACAGCCTCTGTATGTCAGATCTCGAAGAGGGAACGTTCTTCAAAATCGAATGTCTGCTGAAACCCTAGGTTCGCAAACCCCAATACTCAGAGAGAATAAGACAAATTGAATAATCATAACATAAGAGTTCGATTTGTCTTGGCAGTATATATATAACCTCTCAAAAATTCGACCCAAGCATCTTTTAATAATCATTTAAATAAATGATTAAATTCGCCCTTCTTAACTTAGGAAAAATATTTAATAAATGGCGTCCAGCTTTTAATGAATAAATAATTATTCATTACAATAAACATTCCTCTTTATTATAAAGTATTAAAAATACTTTATAATATGCCATTAATCATTAATATTCAAATATATTAATAAAGTGACTTTATAACATAAAGTCAAAATATTAATTATTTAATAATCATTAAATGCTCCATTATTTTCCATCTGTCCAACAAACTGACAAGCTGGGTCGACTCTTAGCTAACCAGCTGAACCAGGTGCCCTGCCCAAAATAGTAGCTTCCGCCTGCCTGACTTACTATAAATAGTAAGTATCTGAAAAACCTCTCTGAAAGACTCTGCGAAGGCCGAACCTGAAACAACTGAAAGAGTAATGTTCCCGAACACGGGATAACTGCCACAAACGATCCTCTACACACAACTGTCAGCCTACGAGGATCAAAATGATAGGCTAACCACAAATCCAGCTGAACTGACTAGGAAGGGGACATCACATGGAAGCTCAAGGCATCAAATGCACCCTATTCTGAAGTGGAGGAGGTGAAAATTTGGCTAAGTACTTGAAACTGGAAGCTAGCCTAGTAGAATGCGCCCAACTTGTATGGAGAGCTTGAAGATTTTTTTTCTAAGTCTCTGAAATTGGAAGTAGGACCCTTGAGATGCGCCTTGACCTTTGGAAGGGGTAAGAAAAGTTTCTAAGGTGTTGAAACTTGAAGCTTGACCCTTGAAATGCGCCAGGGATGGGAGATGAAGTGGAGATTTTACTAAGTGTTTGGAAATTGGAAGTAAGCACCCCCAAATGCGCCCAAGTTGAGGGGGAAGCTTAAGAATTGACTAAGTCTTGAAAACTTGAAGTAAGCCTAGTCATTGTGCCCAAACTTGAAGGAGAACTGTTGAAAACTTTCTAAGGCAAGAAATTTGAAGTAGCTACCCTTGAATGCGCCTAGCTTGAAGAGGGGGATAGTAAACTATTCTAAGTCTGAGAAAATGAAAGTTGGACCCCTTGAATGCGCCCTAGTGGAGAGTTAGCCTTGAAGAATTGTCTAAGTCTGGAAGAATGAAAGCTCAGCATACTAGATGCGCCCAACCTTGAGGATGAGTGGAAAATTTGGTTAAGGCATTTTTTGGAAGTAGCTTCCTCCAAATGTGCCCTTGGCAAGGAGGGTAGCAAAAAAAAAATTTAAGTCATAGAAATTGGAGGGACCCTACCTGGAATGTGCCCTTGGCAAGGAGGATGAGTTGAAAAATGCCTAAGGCATGTAAAGTGGAGGCATATAGGGTCAAATGCACCCAAGATGATGTGTTGGCTGGAGAATTTTCTAAGTGTTGTAAAAATGGAAGTGCTAACTAGCAAATGCGCCCAACATGACATGAAGAAGAAGAAAAATTTCTAAGGCACAAAATGGCAGTAGATACATGAAAATGCACCCAGTTTGAAATGGTGATTTGAAAATTTTCTTAAGGCAAGGAAAACGCAAAAGGGAAAAGTGAAGATAAACTTTGGTGATGAAATATTTTTCTAAGGTTGAAAATAAAAAAATTAAACGTACCCCTTTGTTTGTATACACATGGATTCTGCATTTTCCGAGGGGAATTTTCATTGGGGTATTGAATATTTTCAATGAGGAGATGATTTTGAAGTTTTTCACACCTTGCCAGAGATTTTAAAGTGAAGATTTTAACTAGGCGCCTGGTTGATGAAATTTTCTAGGCAGAGGAAATCAAATTTTCTAAGGCAAAAAGAAGAAATAAATTTTTAAAATGTTTATGCCTTGCCTTGAGGTGTTAAATGGATGCTAGGCTGGTGATTGATAAGATTTTCTAGGGGGGGATAAAATTTCCTAGGGCTTAGATGGGTAAAATTCTTCTAAGGCATGCAAAATCCCCAGGACAAATCAAATGCGCCCATAGGTAGGTTTGATGATTGAAAATTGTTCTAAGTGTGAGGAAATTGAATAAAATCCTCTCATTTGCAAAGTGGAAGAGGTGGGGAAAAGCTAAGTCATGAAAGTTTGTTGCTCAACTGTTAAATGCACACAGGTGTTGAAAAGTTGTGAAGAAAACAAAGTTTGCTACAAAAAAATGATGTACTCAAGCAGACCATGGGGATCTGAACACAGAGATTAGGTAAGTAAAGTGAGTTTATACTATAAGTGTTCTAATGCTCTTCTCTTTATCTATTTTGGAGGATGAATGTCGAGACTAGAGCATGATGACTTGAAGTAGTGGAGCAACCTTGAAAGGAGATAAAGTTATGTGTTTCTAGATCCTCCATGAGATCTCAGTTGCACCCCAAATCATGAAGGAAGATGTTGGAAGAAATGGCTAAGTGTTGAAACTCCTCCACATGGATCTGAATGCGCCCAACTCAGGTGAAGAAATGATCGAGGCCAAGACTGAAATCCTTCAAATTCAAGAATGGAAATATTGGAGACCCAAGCGTTAAAGATCATCCTCAAGCACTGAAATGCCCTCAAGGCTAAGGAAGAGGTTGAAGCCATGATGATCAGACTTATCCATTTTGCAGTTAAGAAGAAGAACAATGCGAACGCGTCTATAGACAAGAATCTTCTAAAAGGGTGGTGGACATTAATTGCTCATTTATTACCCCACTCTTCTTGGTGGCGGTTTTTAGGGTTAGGGTTTATATGGCTCAATGTGAGCCCTTCATTGTACTTGAATCTGGGCCATCCATTAGATTTGGCCAGCTATAAAAGGGGCATCCCCCCTCATTTGTAATTCATTAGATTAGCTCAGAGATAGGAAGATAGAGAGACAACTTAGAGATAGCTTAGTATAGATTGATAGTGTAGTTTGAAGAAGGAAAGTTTTTCCTTTGAAAGCTTTGTAAGAAATTGTTGTGAACACTCTCATAATAAAAAGGGTTTTCATTGATGATGATCTTGTCTTTTGTTGTGAGTAGCTAGCAAGGTTTCTTCGTCCTTCTAATTCAAGTAGTAGCTTAAAGTAGAGTAAATTTCATTTCATGCAAGTAGATAGTAATAATCGAATGTGGTGTTTGATCTAAGCAAGCTTCGCTTATCCATACCACTAGCGGGCTCACTGATGGTGTGTTCGCCTTGTGTGGTCAACTGGAAACATTGTGGACCTAACTTCAATCACAGTTTGAATGATGGTATGTGTCGTTGTGATGGTATCTTCATGTCAAGTGGTGGTTTGAATATCTTTAGTCACCTCCCTTGAAGATTGCACCGACTCCTTGGAAGCTGTCCGATGCGAGGCAAAGCGAAGTCCGGTTGAAGTTTGCTGAAGTTGAGCTCCATATCCCGCACTTAGGATAGAATTTAGGCTTTCTAAATCCTGCACCCATTTTAATTCAGTAGTTTTCGGTTAGTTTAGGAAACCTGTGCTCAATTGATAAATCCTTTGAATTGCGAAACCCCTTTTGCTCCGATAGTCAGCTGAACAACTACGTAAGTCCCCCTTGAGATACCAACAAATCACATTGAGCCAATTGAGACTATCCACTGCATGAAGGAACCTAGGAGTTGAATGCATGATCTTTCTAGCAATCTTAGCATGCAGGAGATTTTGTTCAAGAGAGGATAGAGTCGTCGTTGGTAACTTTATTTTGTGTTGGTGCGGTCATGAAAAACACATCAACAGGTAGCATACCTCTAGGCAGGCCTCCTGATAGAGGCATTGAGCATGTGATTGAGTTGGAGGAGGGGTCTAAGCCCGTCATCACTACACCATACATTCATCCGAAGAAGCATAAGGATGAAATTGAGAAGACAATTAAGGAGCTAGTGGACATGGGACACATTAGGCAGAGTAAGAGTCAGTTTGCTTCTTTTGTGGTGTTAGTGAAGAAGGATGGGACTATGTGCATGTGCATAGATTACAGGGCACTAAACAAGAAGACCATCAAGAACAGATACACCATCCCACAGATAGATGAGCTCATTGATGAGCTACATGGAGCAATCTATTTTTCCAAAATAGACTTGAGATTTGGGTACCATTAGATCAACATTAGAGAGAAGGATATTGAGAAGACAATGTTCAGATGCCATTATGGACATTTTGAGTTCCTTGTAATGCCCTTTGGGTTGACTAACGGTCATGTTACATTCCAATCATGCATGAATAGGATATTCAACAAGCAATTGCGTGGTTTGTGTTGATATTTTTTGATGATATACTTATTTATAGTAGATTATGGGAGGAGCATTTGAGGCATTTGGATGAGGTTTTGAGCATCCTAGAGAGTGAGTCATTGTTTGCCAAGGAGTCCAAGTGTGAGTTTGGCATGTTAGAGTTGCTATATCTTGGACACATAATCAGCTCTAAGGGAGTTAGCGTTGATCCTGAAAAGATCAAAGCTATTCTTGATTGGCCTCCACCTACGATTCTTACACTATTGAAGGGATTCTTTGGGCTTTGTGGGTTCTATAGGAGGTTTATCAAAGGGTTCTCTCAATTGGCTGCCCCACTCATAGATCTGACCAAAAAGGGGGCATTTGTTTGGTCTGAAACAGTGCAGCAATCGTTTGATCATTTTAAGCAGTTGATGAGCACATGTCCAGTGTTAGCAATTCCAAACTTCTCCAAGCCTTTCGAGCTTGAATGTGACGCATCGGGTGAAGGTATATGAAATATTCCGAGCCAAATTTTTTCGTTTTTTAACAATTGCAAATTACAATCAATGCACCCGTTAAGGTTAGAGGATAAACCAAACGCAAGTAAAAAGCAACTCTAACCTAATGTACACCGTGATCCCGGCGGGGCAGCGCGAGCATTGGTCAAAGGGTGTAAGCAAACTCTAACCAAGAATGGCGCCGATGATGGCGAGCATATGGTCAGAGGATCTTCTACTCTAATTGCTGAAAGGGAACTCAACACCAAGTATGTGCTACCCAATCGAGAACGGAGTGAGGGGCGACCATATGGCGGAGTGATTACAAAATTCTATGCTTGAAAATAAACTGCTGAAAACTGGAAATTCTCAACACCCAGAATGTGCTTGCTAACCCAGAGTGGGAAAGTAGCTACCATAGGGCGGAGATTTACTTATTACAAAAACAACTTCATAATGAAAGAGAGTAATACAAATCAGCTGTGAACAAGACTGAAAATGACTGCCAGTACTACTGTCAATTTACAAAGTAAGAATTGTTTGCCTGCCACGAGCATAGGAACATGAAAGATTAACAGTACCTCAAATAGATGTTTCTTCTTGGCTTGTTCAAGGTTGCCAAACAGTATCTTCTCTTAAAAAACCAGATTTATAAATCTGATTTCACAGATCTGCACTTACAAATGAGTAACCAGCAACTTACAAATTCAAAGAAATGTTCATAACTTCCTCAATAAGCATTCGATTGACATGCCATAAAATGCAATGCACTCAGAGGACCTAGGCGACCAAGATTGACCCTTAAAACTGAACAAAATACTTCAGATTCAATCTGCACGAATTTCAAGACAGTACACAATGGTACGGCCCAGCTGAAAAGTTCGACCTTGCTCTAAAAATTCAATACACAACTAAAAATTCTGAAACTTGAACTAATGATTCGCCCTTGACAGACTAATGAATTGAGACACTGCCCAGAACTATATTTTTTGTATTTTTTGAGATATGAGTAAAAACATGGATCTGCTGTATCTAACATGCAATTTTGGGAATACCTCTAATATGCAAAAATCAGAAACTAAAGAATTACAATGATGTTTACAATGCACAAAATCCAAAGAACTCACAAATCTATCTTAAATCACCACTAGTCGCTGTGTTGCAAGCAAGAAGCGATGCCCGAGCTAGGAGGCCTCCATTCCTCGAAGCAAACCCAGAGCCAAACCGGCAGCATAACAGTACTGTAGTCAAAAGATCCTCAAATGAGAACCCAAGGTTGTCTTTTATAAGTTTCTGTTGACCTTCCTTGAAACCCTAACTTCTTTTCCATAGTCAAAACCCTAATCCCAAGAAATGGCGTCCTTTTCCAAGCATCTTTAATTTTGACTTCATTAAATTTCTCACTTAAATAAATGCGTCCTCCTTAAGGCTTAGTTTTGACTTTGATAAATTCAATATAAATTTAATATAACCTCAATGATGGCGCCACCCTTCAAGTCCACCTTTTAAAATAACATTAAGTTATTTGACTAGGCCAAGGTGATAAAATAACATTTAAATTATAATGTTATTTTCAAGTGAAATGAGCTCAACTCTCCAAAACTGCATTCTGAAGCCCGAAACTAAATACGCCACTTGAGTCAACTGAAGGGGAAAGTCAACTGCCTGAGACCAACCTGTTTACTGCCAAAAATAGAATTTACTAAAAATAGTAAATTCCTGGAAATGCTCAGAAAGCCGAGACGAACATACCACTGCGAAGCTCTCTGAAAACCTAGAAAGAATCCGCCATTAAACCCACCAGCTCCGAGCAAAGACATCCTCAAAAATAGGAAACCCTAATTTTACCTTCCGACTAGCCTTCGGGTTTCCAGAAAAAGGCCAACAGTCACTGTGAAGATCAGGATTGAGAAGGGGACATTACAGTATAGGTGTTGTCCTTATGCAAAACAAACACCCAATAGCCTTTGAGAGTAGGAAGTTGAGAGGAGGTGAGAGAGCATACTCCATCTATGACAAGGAGATGTTGGCGATCATGCATGCTTTAGCTAAATTCAGGTAGTACCTTGTTGGAGGGAGATTTGTGGTTAAGACTAATCACAATAATCTTAAATACTTCCTGAATCAGAGGGATCTCAATGAGAGGCAGCAGAAATGGGTAAGCGAACTCCAAAGCTATGACATTGAATATGTCAAAGGGAAGAGGAATGTAGTGGTTGATGCCTTGTCTAGAAGGCCACATTTATGTTCAATTTCAGTCATATCAGCATATTGGAAGGAGAGGATACAAGTTGATTACGCCAAGAATGCACTTGCAAACAACATTCTTGATGGCTCATTGCAGGATGATAAGTACTAGATAAGGGATGGTTTTATATTTTACAAGGAAAGAATTTGGTTAGTCCCTAAATCTAAAATGAAAGGACAAATTTTTAAAGCTTTTCATGACATTCCTATGGCTGGTCATCTTGGATATTATAAGACATATAGGCAGATTTGTGTGAGATTCTCATGGAAAGGGATGAAAGATGACATTTTTAAGTATGTTCGCGAGTGCTAGGTGTGCCAACAAAACAAAAATGAATATAATTACCCTGCTGGTTTATTTTAGCCCCTACCCATTCCTATTCAGAAGTGGGAAAACATATCAATGGACTTCATAATAGGGCTTCCCAAGGTGTAGGGGAAGGATTGTATCTATGTGGTGGTAGATAGATTGACCAAATTCGCTTAGTTTTTTGCCATATCAGTAGGGTATACAGTGTTTCAAGTGGCAGATTTGTTCTTCAAAGAAGTGTTTAGGCTTCATGGAACACCTAAGACCATCATCAACAATAGGGACAACAAGTTTATGAGCTTGTTGAGTTATTCAGATTGTGTGGCACTGAATCGACTCCTAGCACTAGTTATCATTTTCAGATTGATGGGCAAACAGAGGTGGTTAATAAATGGGTGGAAGGTTACCTGTGCAACTATGTTTTGGGGCAGCAGAAGGTGTGAGTTAAGTGGTTGTATTTGGGAGAGTTCTGCTACAACTCTACCTTCCATATGTCCATTAGGATGTCTCCATTCATGGCATTGTATGGTTATGAAGCTCCCAACTTTGTTGATTTTGTTTTGGAAATTGTAGGGTGCTTAGAGCTAGAGATCTTCCGCAGGAGACTTAGGATATCATGAGATCTTTGAGAGATAATATACAACATGTTTAAAATCAACAAAAGTTGTATGTTGATCAACATCGCTTTGAGCTGGCTTTTGATGTAGGAGACATGATTTATTTGAGATTGTAGCCTTATAGGCAATCCACTCTCAAGAAGAGTGGGTTAGAGAAACTCAAACCTCGCTTTTATGCACCATTCAGAGTCACCAGGAGTATTGGCGAGGTGGCTTGTGAGCTTTAGCTACTTAAGAGTAGCAAGGTGCACAATTTCTTCCATGTTTTTCGCCTTAAAAAGGCACTTGGTTAGAATGTGGTTCCTTCTACAGAGTTGCCTCCTTTGGATGAGAAGGAAAATTGATATTGGTTCCAGAGGTTGTGATTGAATTTAGGGAGCGTACTCTACGAAAGATGGTGATTAGGGAGTATCTTGTGAAGTGGAAGAACTTGCCAATGGAGGATGCTACTTGGGAGAGTGAGCAAATATTACAGCATCCAGAGTTGCGATTGCTTGAGGACAAGCAATCTTAGGGAGGGAGGACTGTAATGTTCCCTTCTTGCACCTGATCAGTTTAGGAGTTCCATTAGCCTATTCCTGGGTTCTCGTAGGCTAAGTGGAGTTGGTTAGGGGACTTAGAGCTTGTGTTGGGCTTTGTGGTGGTTTTTGGTGTTTTTTGGTAAGGGTTACTATTTATAGTAGTGGCCATTTTTAGCACTTGCTATTTATAGTAAGTTTCAGTGTATCTCAGATTGTGCCAGTTTGGTGTTTGGGAACACGTACTATTTTTAGCAGTTTCTGTTTATAGTAAGTGCTATTTTTAGCAGCTGGTTTTGAGCTCTCTTTCTCTAGTAGTGCAATATTTCCTATTTGGGTGTTGGTGAGTTCTAAGGGTGATCAAATTAATATTGATATTTTTGTCACTTATGTTATAAAGTTACTTTATAACTTATGTGAGGGTCATGTGTTGATAAAATGGATCCCTTGTCTCACGCCTAGGAATAAAGTGAATAAAGTTGTTTTTAAAAGCAAATATTTAGTCTCTAAAAGTGGATGCCAAACTTGAAGGAGGCATAAAGAATTAAAAATAAAATTAAAAAGCTCATGAAGGGGGTGTGGGGTTTCTTGGAGGGAAAAGTGAATTCAAATTGTGTTGCCCTATTTCCTCCCCTCTTCTATATAATAACCTCTTGGGCTCTCATTTCATTATCTCTCTTTTGGCAACATAATAGGATGTTGTTGGATTTTTTCCAAAATTCCATTTCTGTGAGTTGAGGACGAAAACTCTCACTGTTAGTTGCTGGTTTCGGTGGTGAAAGATCCACCCTAGCCGGAAAGAGTGGTTCTAGTCCAGGGATCACCATTGCATTCACCGAGTTTATGATTTTCATCATTTGGAGATTGTAGAATGAAGATTTTCTTCGTGTTTTATGTGGGATCAGAGGTTTTGGTGTGTTTGATGCTTGGCTTCATTTTGATGTGTGTTTGGAGGTGTTTTAGCTCATTTTCAAAAGTCTGATATACATTTTCAGAAATTAGGAAACTCTCTTTTCACAGTGGCTGGAAGTACTAAATTGCTCATAACTCCGTTTGTGGTTTGAAAATCATTCTGGGTATTGTTCCATTGGTCTTCTCTCTCCTAGGCGCCACATTTAGAGTGTTTATTTGAATTTATTGGTGAAGCATTGATTTTTGAGGGAAAATCGCCCCTCCTAGGGAGCTGTGCCAATTTGGGGTTGGGCAATATTCTGGTCTGCTGCTACAGGTGTCTGAAATCTGCACTTCTTAGGTTTGTAATAGCTGCCATTCAAAGGGAAAGTGCTGTAGATGGTTCGTGTATGAACTTACCTTCCATGTGGTGAAAGTTTGCAATGTAATGATGATTATTTATGATTGTAAAGGCTCGGTTCAGGTCTTTTATCAGGTATGAAACACTTTAAGTCTGATTTCTGTTGCGGTTCATTGCCAAATGATATGTAATGAATCCACTACGATGATGGTGCAAAATCTATGTTAATTTCCTTTCTTTGCAATATTTTCTATGGTTATCATGATGTGTTGAAAGAACTTGAAAACAAGAACAAACCTGCAAACTAGCATACTCAGCAAACAAACCAAAAAATAATCAGGTGTGGTTGTTTCATTGTAAACCTTGTATTTGCAATTAATTGTGGCTGCTGTGCAGCATTTTGTAACATATAACAAACTTGCATAATATAAGAAATGCTTTGCGATTCCTTTACATTTGTGAGCTCGATTGTAATATAGGTTTAGCAGTTTAGAGTAATATTTAAATCTGTAGTATATTTGTTGTGGACTGATCGATAATAATAGGGTTTGTCATTTAGGATAAAATAACGAAGTCGGAAGCATAAAACAATTCATTAATGCTATTGTGTTTACAACTTTACTTTACTATAGTTTAGGGTTTATAAGCCGTTGGTTGTAATTATTTAAAACGAGAATTTGAATAACCAATAATATTCTCATAAATACTTGTCTGGGGACAGTACTTTGTATGGAAGTGAGCATGCTGAAAAGAAGTGCAGGAGGTTTCTTTGGTTTGTATGGTCATTTGAGCAGCTTCAATAATACTACAAAGTGGAATTTGTTTTGATGTGCATTACAGATTCCTCTAGTATTTGCATAGCAGTTGCTTTGAACTATATGCAAGTCCATTTCTACATACTGCTAGCTTTCTTGTGTATTCTTTGTGAAGAAATAGGTTCAAGTATTGGATGTCCAGGACTTGCATTGTGCCTACAATCCATATTCTTATTTTATGTTTGATAGAAGGCATTAACCTACTTGAATTTTAAAATTTCAGATCACAAAGACAGATTGATTTCTAAATGCTGATGTCCATCATCAGTGCGTAGAAGTGGTGGTTAGCCATTGCTAAATATATAATACCTCTTATGTCTTGGGATTGAGAAATTGCTATTTTCAGTTGCAATATTCATACCAGGGTGAGTGTGCATATAGCATTTGGTGAGCAAAAGTCTGCTTTCATGTGGATGTTCAGAAAGGTGATGACCCAATGAACAACATATAAATTAATTAATCTCATCTGTGGTTAATTACTGAACAATCTCTTTATGTTAAGTGATTTAAACGTTATAAGTTTGTTTTAGTTTAGATTATTTATAAAGTGGGGTTATGCAATAAAATCATTTTTTTTGAAAATTTAAGTTTTCCCTAAAGTCTTCCTAGAGAAACCATATTAGTTGTATAATTTTTTGACTTGGGAGGAGTTTTCTGCTGAAATTTTTTCATAGTGAAGTGTGGGCCACATTCATTTCCTCTACAACCTTCAGCTCAATGTTTAGACATAAATTGAGGTCATGGCTAGTGAGGCGATTGATGGCTCCAGTAATTTTCCATCCACAATAGTTGCAAATAACCTATCTATTAGAATATTGTCATTGATGTCAAAGGAAACGTGCAACAATATATTAAAGGACATGCAATGATATATTGCATGAAAGGTGGAGTTGAATAAATGAGTGGTTGCATGAAACTTGGAGTTGGATAATTGCATGCAAAAAGGAAAAGCAAAGCATGCAAAAAGAAAAAAGCAGTGCCATAAAAAAAAAACAAAAAACAGAAAAAACAGCGCCAACATGCAAAAAAGAAACACCCCTTATGCATGAAAAAAAGCATGCAAAAAGAAAGATAGCATGCAATAACTGATGCATATTGCATGAAAAAATTAAAAAGCGCCTTATAGGTTTAATTTTATAAAAGGAAATTAATGCTATATTTTTTAGATAGAAAAAGGGGTGAGTGAAAAAGAAGCAACACAACGGACATGAGATTGCAAGCCGTCATTATAAGGAGAAAAATGGTGTAAGGGGCAGAATTGGACAAGAAGATAAGTGCAGAGATAAAGTTCAGTTTTGAAGAAGCTGATTTAAAGACGGGGTTTGCTGATATTTGTCTTTCATTAAAAAGATATTATACCTGTAAGTGTGTAGGTTGGTGCCTATCATTTTTTGATGTATTGGGTTGGTGCTCAGCTATGAGTTGGTGCTCACTTTTGTAATCGAAGATTGGTTTCTTTTGTAGTGCCTACTTATTAATATGTAGCCGAACCTGGACTAATTTTTTTGTTTTTGCAATTGATGCCGGTGAATGACTCGTTGGGCGTTGTACCAAAACCCAAACCATGGCGGAAGCGTAACCTTTAACCGTATCGTGTAACGCCAGATCCCCGATGTGGCAAGGCGCATAATAGTCGAGGACCAATGCAAATGCAAACCGGCGGGAACTCTAATCAAGAATGCTACCGCATCAAGCGCTATGAAGCTTCCAGATCGCCGCATGACAAGCAACCCTAACCAAGAATGGCTACCGAAAAGTTACGAGCATATGGTCAGAGGGTCCCTAAACTACTTAACTGAAAGTAAATAGGCGGCAAGCCAGCCTCTTCCACTTATTCAGTGGGAATTACAATAAAATCAAAGAGAAGAATTGAGAAGTGCTGACAGTACTACTGTTCAGCTTACAATGTATTAGAGAACCTGCCAGAATCACAAGATTAGAAGCTTTCAATGTAGCAACTATTTAAGAAACTTCTCCAATACTCCCAAACCCTTAAATAACAACTCCTCACTCAACTACTGAACTTTCTCAAATCTGATATGACTGTTTTTGACAGAATTAATACAGAACAGCAGCATAGTAACTTACTAAAATGCACGTATCTTGCTCCAAACTCATCCTATTGACGAGAAATCAAATGCAGATTACTCTAATGATGATGGCGCCTAAGATGCAACCCTAAAACCACCCCAAATATCACTCATTTATTTTGCACGGATTTCAATGCATCTCCCAAATGGTACGGCCCAGCTGCAAGGGCGAATTTGTTCTATAAAATCAAAGAGACACTAATAAAATCTGGAAATGAGCTAGAATGGTCGCCCTTCATAGACAAATAGATAGATTCAATACCCAGAACGATAGCATTTTTATTTCATGAGCTATGAGTAAATCTTACATTCCTCAATGACATTCAACAACATCAGAAATATGACAGAAAATGCAAACTAGAACACCAAAATGCAATTACTCAACTGAAAATGCAATTCAAACCTATTACAAGCTAACCTCTCAACTAGTTGCTATCTTTCAAGCAAGAAGATGAGCCCATGCTAGGAGGTGTGCTTTCCTCGAAGCGAGTGCCTGAAGACAATCCAGCAACATAACGATGTAGTAGACAAAAGATCCCAAATGAAGAGCTGAGGCCTGATTATATAGACATGAGAGAACCATCTAGAAGCTTCAAGAAGGGCGCCCAAAACCCTAATTTCAAATTCAACATTTCCCTCCAAAAGATGGTGTCCTTTTTCACTTATTGAAATATTTCACTTTTTAAAATAAAAGTCAATCACCTTAAGTGGGCGTCCATTTCTCTTAGCTCAAAATTTGACTTTTAAAACATAATTTATCTCCATGACGCCTTGACCCTTTAAGTCCCCTTTTTTAAAAACAAGATGAAGTTGTACTGCTAGGTAAAGGGGTGCTATAATATTAAAATATAATATTATAATGAAAAATACTTATCTCTCCAAGAAAAATGCATCCAAGGCCAAAAACTGAAGTGCCAGCTGAACCAACTGAAGAAGAAGACCAACTGAATTGAACCTTGTCCACTGCCAAAAATAGAATTTACTAAAAATAGTAAATTCATGAAGTTGCTTGGAATGCCAAACTGAACATACCACTGCGAAGCTCTCTGAAAACCCAGAAAGAATCCGCAATCAGAATTCCAAACTTCAAGCAACAACCTCCTCAAAATTAGGAAACCCTAATTTCACCATCCACGTAGCCTACGGGTCTCTGGAATAGGCCAACGGTCAACAGAAACAATCACGTCTGAGAAGGGGACATTACATAATAAAAGCAAATATTTTGCCGTGGTTTTTTCTCGAAAGGGTTTTCCATGTAAAACTGGTGTTCATTTTGCTTATGGTTCATTTGCACTATCAAGTTTTGATTATTCATTTTTTAAAAAGTTTAAAATTGTTCTTATACTGATTCACCTCCCTTGCCGCTCATCCCCCCGTTTCCCATCGCCCCCCTCCCCAAGTATAAGTATGTGCTCTTTAATTGGTATTAGAGCTAGTTCCTTTGAAGATAAGCCTAACAATCTAGAAGGTAGATCTTGAGAAGCACACATGGCTGGTCATGATGGATATGGTTTCTCCTCAAATAGGGCACCTTTGTTTGATGGAACAAATTATGCGTTTTGGAGCATAAGAATGGAAACATATTTGAGTGCTGCAGGTTTTGATATGTGGCAATCCGTTTTTGATGGTTATACACCTCCTGTGACTTCTCCAACTAATGCTGTTGGAAAGAAGCTTAGTGAATGTAATGCCAAGGCCAAGAATCCTATTCTTTGTGGGCTGTCCGAATCTGAGTTCATGAAGGTGATGCATTGCAAATCTGCACAAGAAATGTGGGATAAGTTGAAAAATATTTATCGAGATGAGAAAGTTAAAAAAGAAAAGCTTCAAACTCACATAGGACAATTTGAAGGCCTCAAAATGGAAGAAGAAGAAAATATTGCTCAATACCTATTTCGTGTGGATAAGATAGCCAATACCATTAGAGGTCTTGGTGAAGAGATCGAAGAATCCAAAGTTGTGCAAAAGGTTCTAAGGTCCCTCCCTTTGTGATTTGATGCAAAGGTTTCTGCCATTGAAGAAATGAGAGATCTTGACAATGCAACGAAAGAGGAGTTGCATGGGATTCTAACTGCCTATGAGATGAGAACCATTGATCAAACATCCAAAAAGGAGGCAGCCTTCAAAGCTTCAAGAAAAGCAAAAAATAAGGAGCATGAACCAAGTGACAATGATGATTCAAATGAAGAAGCTCACTTCATGAGAAGATTAAAGAAAGGATTGGGTAAATACGAAGGAAAGTTACCTTTCAAGTGCTTTAGTTGTGGAAAAGTAGGACATTTTGCTTCCAAATGTCCATATGCAAAGAGTGAGGGCAACGATAATGAGAAAAAACCCCAATACTACAAGAAGGGTTATCAAGAGAAAAAAGGGAATTTTCAAAAATCCAAAAAGAGTCTTTTTTCCAAAGATTACATCAGCTCATCAAAAGATAGTGATGGAGAGTCTTCTAGTGAAAAATAAGAAATACTCTTTATGGCAAAAGAAGAAAAAGATGATCAAAAGGAAGATTCAAAAAATAAGACTAATGAAGAAGATGAAGGTGTAGATCTTGAAGAAGAGATTTTGTTTGCCTATAATGAGATTGAAAATCTTAAAAGAAAAAATTCAAACTGAAAGAAAGCTTCAAGAAGACAATGAATCAAAAGTCTCCATTTGATAAAACTTTGAACAAGAACATCAATTCTCAAAAGTCTACATTTGATAAAAGTGGCCTTGGATATGAATGTAATGTCCCCTACTTGGAGTATGCCTGAATTTGCCTTAAGGGACAATTACACAACATAAAATCATTTTACAAATAATATTCCATAGTAAATTATATAATAGATATCGAACTTAAGAATAAATGAACTATTAACATTTATGAAATAATGAATAACAACTTAAACTTGAATCCAATCAATAGACTCTTTTCCAATAACCAATCATGGTAGGGATTGGAGAGAAATGCATGATAGGGCACTAGAAAAACTGTTCATCACAAGTAAGCCCAAGGGCGTGCTCATACCCCCCGTGGCCCCAAGTGGTAGGAACATCCAACCAAGACAATTCCATCCAACTTAGGGTGGCGTTATTATATTGTGAGAACATATACATCATTCATCTCAATTAAGTCCAAGGGCGTGCTCATACCCCCCTTGGCCCCAAGTGGCAGGAACATCCAACCAAGACAATTCCATCCAACTTAGGGTGGCGTTCTTACATTGAGAGAACCTATATTGCCCTTCCCTAACATGTTTCCTTGTCGACCCTACACATGATTGATTAAAGAGGAACAAATAGATTAAATGAAATTAATAATTACTAATAAGGGTTAATAACTGTGCAAGCATCATTATTGCATGATCATATATAGTATATACGTATATATTTCATATATATATATATATATGTTGGCGTTTAAATTCGCACCTTCTGGAATGCGTATTTGAAACAGACATCTATGCACAGTAAAACTGCTCTTCAAATTAGGAGGGGAAGCTCCCTCTTGATGATGGTGTTGAAAGAAAGTAAACTAAAAACTAAGTTGCCTATCTTTTTGATCAGCTTAGAGCACAAGGTTTATTAAACACAAATGCCGCAGCTGAGATTTTAAGTTTTAAGAACTTCAACTACGACTAACTTAATCTAGAGACGTTTCTAACTTTCTCGAGTAATATGCAGAGCAAGAGAAACTAGAAATGAACAAGGTTGATTCTCTGACAAAATACTTCAATAAACTCTTTCTCAACAAACATCTACATACTTCAATGTAAGCTGAAATCAAGATCATAAAAGCAAAACACAAATAACAGAAATCTGAGATGTTATATCAAGGCAAAGGAGGCTCATGATTTTATTACTCAAACTTCTGGAACAAAACTTACTTCTAACATGCCTGGAACAAGAAATTGCAGCTAAAGAGGCTTGCAATCTTGTTCTTACACAATAGAACAACAATTACAATAACTCCTTGTTGGCTAAAAGAGACTCAACAATTTGCTATCATAAAACAATTGAACAACACTTGAATAACATATAGAAGGCACAATAGGCTCAGCGTTTTGTTATTACTAGCATGGTTAAAGAAAACTAATAAGCAAAGGCTCGTATTTATAGACAAGTAGAGGAGTAGGGAACCCTAAAATCTCCTTGCTTTCACAATCTAGGGTTTGCTCAGCAAGCAAGCTTTGTTTCTAAATCTAGAAAGAAGATAACATCTAACACCTAAGAAAGCAGAAAAAGCGGGAAACGCCAACTATTACATTTATCTTCTTTCTCTTCTCAAAGAATGGACAAGAATTATTCCAAGAATAGAAAGAAAGCGGAAAGAAAGCTTCTAGAAGAAAGCTGTTTTAAATCTCAATCACATCCGCTAAAAAGCAGGAAACTGTGTCCCGGTTCGGTGCATCTTCTCATCAACAACAAAGTTGCGCTTTTCTAAGATATCCTCTCCATTTGCAATTGATCTCAAGAAATCTTCGACCTCATTGGCTGCCTTCTCAAACTTTGCTGACATCATCGAAATATGACTCATCCTCCCGCCAACTAGATTGCTGCTATCACAACTGCGAACAACACTCTGAAATTGAGTTTGCACTTCATCAAGCCCGATGTAGGAACCATCTTCAAGACTGTATCGAGAAGAAATCTCTGTGACAAACTCACTGATGAAAAGAAGAGCTTCGATCACCCTTTGTTTGTAGGCAATAAAATCCTCGGATATCCTCTCGTAAGTTTTAACTTTGAAAACATGATGCTCTCTCCAAGCAAGGATCTGCCTCTTATGTTCTTTTGAAACTGCTGAACCATAGGCTGTATCTAAATCAGCAATGATGATTTCATGCCTTGGTTTTACTTCAGCCACTGTTTGTTCAAACCCTTGGATACCTTGACGTAGCTCATGAGAGTTTTCTCTCAACTAAAACATCCGTGCCAAGATCTCTTTTCCTCTGACAATGAAACTCTCGATCCACTCTTTTGTTTCTTTCCCACAAATGACTAGCTGTCTTAACTGATGATGATCAGTTGGCGTCTCTAAAACCTGGGGCAGCAGTTGGGTAGCTTGTGAAGAACCATGGACAAGGTTAGAAATATAAAGCCTAAGCTACTGGATTTCAGCCTTGAGGGCTGCCTTGTCTTCTCCATCCTTGAGCATTCTTTCTTGAAGACTTTCAGACACAACTCTGAATAGACTGACATCCGCATGTCTGGTATTTCTACCAAGATTAGCTTTGACCATCACGAAGTCATCCATATTCACCTCATCCCTGTTCTTGTCCTCTGGGGGTAATGCAGTCTCCATGACTATCTCGCTATCAAGATTCCTAGCAAAGTGAAGTTGCTTCTTTGCTTTCTTCTTAGGAGGTTCCTGATAGATGTTGTCAAGATCATCAAAATTTACCTGATATGAAGGTCTTCTTCTCACCCTTCCCAAGGAGTTCTCAAGCTAAGACATGGTAGTATCTTTACTAACTTCCTTAGGCACAATTGCAATTTCTTCATCATCTTCAATATCAAGGTCGATGTGAATCGGTAAAGGCTCTACCAAAGGTACAAAAACACGTGTTAAAGGCGGCTCCTCTACTTCTTTCTGAGGTATGGGCTCGTCAGGAGGAGCTTTTGTTACAACTGTAGGTTGCTCTTGTATGACTATGCCTGAGAAGTCTAACCTTCTTACATTTTTATTTGATCTACTACCTTTGATGCCTTCTTGAGACTGACTTTTGCCCTTCCCTTTTGACTGTGCTCTGGAAGAAGAGGGAATTGTCTTAGGCGGCTCTGCTACTGGAACGGAGTTTTTCCTCTTAAGGATTAGGAAAACCTTGCTATGTTCAAGGACTTGTCTTGTCCTTTCTTTGACTGAGAGGGACTTTTTATTAGCCCAATTAACTTGAGGAAGGGGCTGATCTTCAATTCACTTATGAGCATACATCGGGAGAAGCACATCCTCGTCATCATCTGATAACCCTTCTATATCTTCATTTAAGCAGTCTTTCATCTGGTGAAGAGTGAGCTTGCTGTAACTACGCCTTCGCACCTCAAACTCATCTGTACAATTAGCCCAAAAATCTTCAAGGGCGGATATATGAGCATAGTTCTTCTCAAGTCGGCCAGCTTAGACACCATGAGGATCAAATGATCGTCTCTCGTTGTAAGGCTTGAGGCCGAGTTTGTCTAACTCTTCTCCCATTGTCTTAGCATCTGCGGCAGTCCTGCATGTATAGATTCCCAGCCCTAATGGAAAATTGAGGGAGGGTTTCTTTCTATTCCTCGAGAATGCGTGGACATCGTGTGCCTGCCTTAAGAACTCCATGAAGACAACCTCGTCTGACAGATACCTTGTAGCATGAGCGGGGCACTTGAATAGTCATAGACTCTGAGATAGGTGAAAGTAGGAAATTGTATGAACCAATCTTCCCACTCCACCATCGCTGCCCTGGCAACTGAAGAGATACAGACGTGCAATTCATTGTCCTGGTCCCGCACTGTGTACATCAAAAAAGCCTCGTTCACTCTTTTGTAGTGATGCAGTGACTTTGTGAATTCCAATTGGGGATAGTAGTTGTAGATATGCTGTACGCTCAATGATCCCTCGATATTCAACCCTCTGAATTGACCTTGATAGGCCACCAGGTAGACTAGGTAAGAAACCATATGGAACTCATGAAACTGGAAGTATTCTGTTATCTGCTGATGTAGGCTGTCATTGATCAAGGTGGGCCATTCATAGAACTCGGTCTTCTTCATGATGTGGGGAATGGCGTAAAACATCCAAGGCTGAAACTTGGTAGCATCCTCTGATCCAGTTACCCTATTGAGCAAGGTGATTATGATAGCTATCTCATCTTTGAACTCCCCTCGCCTGACGTACTTAAGCAAAGTCTTATGCTTCTCTTTCATCCACCTCTGTGCAATCTTCTTGCTATATTTGTCTTTGTGCATTTCCCATATCCTCTCACATTCACCCTTTGAGATAGTGACACTTTCAAACCAAGGGGGAATGGAAAAACACTTCTTGATCATATTAGGCTTTAAATTGCAAATCAATCTGCCATCAACTGACTGAATCCCCTTGTAGCCGGGTTGTAATGCTTGATGCAAGCGATTACGAACTCAAGACTTTGAACTAATATAGGAATAGACGCTGCTGTGAGGAGTCCAAAGTGTCCTAGGTTTTTGATTGAAGTGTTGCCTGTGCTCTCCAAAGCGTGTAGATCAAACACCGGTTTAATGTGATGCAAGTCTGTCTCAGCTGTTTTGATGTAATCATGATAGAGAGTTGATTTAGTCTTGAAAACATTGGGAGTGTACTCTATTTTGGAAACCTTGAAGAATGACTGTAAACTCGCCTAGGTTCAGACAAGTTTTGAGCAACTTACCATTTTTAGATGCTGACTTTTCAACCTCCAATGGACAAATTTTTTCAAAAATTTTCTGAGATATGGGTTTTGCTCAGAATTTCATTGCAAGACAACCCAAATCGTCCGTTTTTGAAAATTTTGATTTTATACTGAAAAAGTAGCAAAACCTAATTTTTTCAATTTTTCATGAAAAAAGCTGGCACCTGGGTTTTGTTCAGAATACAATTAGAAATGGACCCAGTTGATCCGATTTGAAAAACACTGATGGCTGATCGAAAAAGCAGCCAACCCTAAAATTTGAAATTTGCTTGAAAAAAGCTGTGATATGGGTTTTCTTCAGAAGATTGATTTGAGAGGACCCAGATGATTGAAAACTGAATGCACTGAGGATTTCACTGACATGCAAATAAAAAGCAGCTGCTGCAACTTGATGAAGTTCTTGAAAATTTATTTAGAAGAATGAGGTGAAAAGACCCAGATGGCTTAAAATTTGAAACTCTTGGCCTTCTTCTTTAAAAATTTGATCTTCTGGATGAAAAAGCTTGAAAATGCAAGGCCTTATGCTTGCTGGTCTGAAAAATTTGATGAATAACCAGGAAACTTGAGTTCTTGAATCATGAAAAATTCTTCAAACTTGCTGCTCCAACTTTCTCCTTTGAATGCTACCTGCAAAAATGATGAATTTTACATTGAAGAGAGGTGTTAAATAGACATTAGGGTTTGAATTAGGTTTGCTTTCTTTTGCTTTTATTTTCAAAACCCTAAAAACCTCTGTTCATTGAACTTGGACGTCCATGCTTCATCTCACAAATTGAAACTTTTGAAAATCTTGAAAATTCTACTAAGGCATGAGAAGTTGGGCGCCCTTCTTAGCCAGGGGTGCCCACTTCAAGGAGTGTTAGTCATTTTTTTGATATTTTCAACTTTTCACAACTTTGACCCCCTACTTTGACCTTGATCTTCGACTTGCAGACTAATCTGATGAGTGAGTTGAATGATTCATCGCGGAGCCTGACCCGTTTTGAGGAGATTGTTCTGGAGGCATCTCTGGCTAACACTTCATTTCGACCTTCGAATTCATGGGAGCCTATTTCCTCCAGGGGCGCCCATTTTGTCCAGAGTTAGCCATTTTTAACGATTTTCAATTTCTTTATTAACTCCTCTTCCACAGATGATCTTGTCGAATCTGGTGATCCGGGCATCGGATGGATTGATGGTTATGCTCATTGCGAAGCTGAGGAGATATTAAGAGGGGTCTCCTGGGAGAAACTTCAGCAAATTGTTGAGTTTGGGCCTTCAAATGCTTGGGCGCCCCTGGCAAGCTGGGGCGCCCAAACTTACCATAGTTAGATTATTTTTCACTTTCTCATGTTTGCTTTTGAATCTTGGTTCTTAGCTCTCATCAAACCCTCTGTTCAGCCTCTCGCATCTGGCAACTGCAAACTCTGATTGACGCGCTGAATATCTCATTGGAGAGCCAGATCAACTGTGAAGAAATTGTGTTAGAGCTACTTTTGCAAATTCATCTGTTTAGGCCCTTGAAAACTTGGGCGCCTCTTCTCTCTTGGGGCGCCCAAAACCTCCAGACTTAGCCATTTTTTTGATTTCCAATTTCTTCAAGTTCAAACCTCTGTTTTGTATGTTCCACTTTGATTTGAATCTGCTGGAGATTGAACAGTCGGATGCTCTAACGGAGATAGGCGTGACGGAGCTGGCTAAATACTAAAGAGATTGAGCATATTCTCAAACCCTAACTACTGAGTTAGGTGCTCCAAAAAGCTGGGCGCCCTTCTTTACCAGGGGCGCCCATGACAAGCAGTGTTAGAAAATTTTCACCTTCTTCGTTCTTCGTGTTTGCTCACCAGCTCGCCTTCTGTTGAACGCCTGAGTGTTGAATCTGACGCCTGGTAGCTGAATGACCTCCATTGATGACCTCGGAGCTCCTCTTATGCTTTTGAAAAAGAAGAATAGACCCAGTAGGGAAAAACTGATTATTTTGAGATTTTGACTGCACCAGCCTGATATGGAAGTATTTTGAGCCAAGCAAAATCAGTTTGAACCCTATTGGACCGATTTTCTATTTTTAGAAAGTTTTGCCAGTATCCGTTTCAAAAGAAACCCAGAAAAACCCAGAAAAAGTTATTATTTTTAGAAAATTTCTAAAAATAACAATTTTCCTAAAAAAAAGGGATGAAAAACTGAGATCTAGGTTTTGTAGATTAGGCTGCTCTGAGCAGACCCAGATTGTCAGATTTTGAAAATTTCACATTTTAACCCCTCATGCAAGACACGCACACCCAAATTTTGACCTTTTGACTGATTTAACAAGACTTTTACTTATTTCTTCAAAATGTCTAAGTGTAACAAAATTTTTAATTTTGGGGTACAACAATATATATTTCTAATTAATTTCAATCTTCCAAATTTCCAATAATCACTTTATCTATATATATATTTATAATTATATTTTAACTTACTTCCCAAATATATTCTTGGCAATAATACTTAATCTAATAGATCTCTTATAATTTATTCCTTTTCCCAATTTGTTACTTTTATCCAAATTCATTTCCTTTCTCATTCTCCTTTTCCTAAATCACATTCCATTGGTCCCTTGATGCCTCTCCCTACTCATTTGTTTCCCCTTTTATATCTCCCATGGTGGGGAGAGTCACATCCATTTACTTAACAAGAGACACATCCTTTTATTTCATTGCATCCCTTACAAAGGATGCATCTCTTTAATAATCACTGCCCTTGGTGTTTGACTTTCTAATTGCTGTTTTTATTAGTTAAGGCCTTTATTATGGGAATTGCTGCCTTTCTAAAGTCACCACCCATTTAATATTAATCGGCCCTTTTGTTACCAAAGTCACCACCCATTTAATATTAATCGCCCTTTTGTTCATTGAGCGGCAATCTTGGTCTGAATTATTGCTTGTGATCTCTTATGCGGTTGGGGGCATGACAATGAAGAAGGTCAAAGTTCCAAAACAGCTAAAACAAATGAAGAAAAACATAAAAGCTATGTGGATAGTCTCAAAGTGAAGGAAACAAGGTAAAAGAAAGTCAGAAGGCAAGCTCATATTCTGAAGTTAGAAATAATGTCTTCAAAAAACCTCTTCCATGCAAGCAAGCTCAAAGAACCAGGTTTTATATCTTTTTTTATGGCTATTGTTTTTCATGCAATCATTTTGGTGACAGGGCTATGGAATGTAGGGTACATGCAAGAAATAATTTCAGTCATAGAGCTAGAGATTATGTAGAATATCCTAGAAATAATCTTGCATGGAACAAGAACAAAAATCAAGGTTTCATGAATACGAATCTGAATTCTTTTTTCCCTTTAATGAATTTTAATGTCATATGCTACAAATGTAATAAGTTTGGTCATACTGCAAAGGTTGTAGAAGTAATTTTGTAGAGCCTCCTAAACAGAATAAAAAGGAAGAAAATTCAAAAGTTTGGATAAAAAAGAAAGCAGAAAAAATATAAATTCTATGATTGTTCAAACAGCACTACATGCACAAAATGAAGGCGATCAATGGTACATTGATAGTGGCTGTTCAAGACATATGACGAGTGACAAGCAAATTTCTCACTTTGAAGAGAACGAATGGTGGAACAGTAAGGTTTGGAGACAATGCTTTAGCTAAGATTTCAGGTAAAGGCACTCTTGCTCTAGATAATGGAAGAACAAAAATTGAAAATGTTTTATATGTTGAAGGTTTAAAACACAATCTTCTCAATGTGAGCTAGATGTGTGACCAAGGACACAGTCTTACTTTCAATTTTGAAGGATGTGAAATAAGCAAAGAGGGCAAATCAATTGTTGAAGCTAGTAGAGCAAGCAACAATCTCTACATTCTTAATGGCACTTCGTTATGGAATGCATAGCTTATGAAGATATCCGTAATCAGTACGCAAATAGTTGGATGTGGACAATATGCAGCAGTTACTTGAGGAGGATAAAATCAACCAGACGGCCAGCCTTCTAGTCAAAATTAATAGCAGGAGATCCGACTTGGAAAAGAGTTTGGAGACAATTTAAGTTGCTTGTCTTGGTCCCATAGACTGTTTAGTCTCGTGGACGTCATTAAAATCTTTCATTTCATTTCATAATGACCGCAAAAGTGAAAAGTGTTGTATGACACAAGAAGATGAAAGTTGGTTGTGGCATAAGAGATTGGGGCACCTAAGTTTTGACAACCTTGTTAGGATCAGTTGCAAGGAAGCAGAGAGAGGTATGCCAAAGCTCTCAAAACTGTCAAACATAATTTGTAAAGGATGTCAATTGGGGCACCTAAGTTTTGACAACCTTGTTAGGATCAGTTGCAAGGAAGTAGAGAGAGATATGCCAAAGCTCTCAAAACCTTCAAACATAATTTGTAAAGATAGTCAATTCGGGAAGCAAACTAAAGGAAGCTTCAAGTCCAAGGAGTATTCTACATCAAAGCCTCTAGAGCTGATTCATACAGATTTATGCGGGCCAACCATAACAAGGAGTATGCAAGGTGAAAGATATTATGCTATTACTCGATGATTTTTTTAGAATGACTTGGGTTGCTCTCTTGAAGGAAAAATCTGAAGCTCTTGACAAATTTAAGGCATTCAAAACCTTAGTGGAGAATGAGACTGGCAAGAAGATCAAATGTCTTCAATCATATAGAGGAGGAGAATTCACTTCAAGTGAATTTGAAAATTTCTGTCAAAAGCATGGCATAAACAGATAATTTTCAGCTGCAAGAACACCACAACAAAATGGTGTAGTTGAAAGGAAAAATAGGACAGTTCAAGGGATGGCTAGAAGCATGCTAAATGAGTCCAAGGGTCCTGATTCTTTCTGGAAAGAAGCAGTTTATACTGCTGTTTATATTTAGAACCGTGGTCTAATGAGAGTAAATGGCAGCAAGACTCCATATGAATTATGGAAAGGTAGGCTAGCATTTGTGAAGTACTTTAAAGTGTTTGGCTGTCCATGCTATAGAAGAAGAGATGAAGACAATTTAGGAAAGTTTGATCGAAGAGCAGATGAAGGAATTTTTCTTGGATACTCTTCAAAGAGTAAAGCCTACAAATGCTATAATAAAAGGTTGCACAAAGTTGTTGAAAGTGCAAATGTGAAAGTTGATGAAGAAAGAAATCTTCCAAAAATGATACATGAGATTGATGATCAAAATGTAGAGGAGTGCAATGAAGACAAAGAAAATGAAGAAGAAAAAGAAGTTGAAACAGTTGAGCAAAAGACACCATCAAAAGCACCAAGAGAGACACTATCTACGTTTATACAAAGGAATCACCTAGAAGATTTGATAATAGAAGATGGTACGACAAGAACAAGAAGAAGGATGATAAATTATTTAGAAGATGAAGACATGTCCTTGCTATCCAAAATTGAAGCTAAGAGCTTCAAAGAAGCAACCGAAGATAAGTATTGGATAGAGGCCATGGAAGAGGAGCTTGATCAAATTGAGAAGAATGAAACTTGTGAGCTTGTTCCAAGACCCAAGGATAAGAATGTAATCGGTAATAAATGGGTGTTCAGAAATAAGTTGAATGAAGATGGCCAAGTTGTAAGGAACAAAGCAAGATTTGTATGCAAGGGACACACTTAAATTGAGGGTATAGATTTTGAAGAGACTTTTGCTCTAGTTGCTAGGATGGAAGCCATAAGAATGTTCTTGGCTCTTGCTAGTTTTCAAAATTTCAAAGTCTATCAAATGGATGTAAAATCAACCTTTTTGAATGGAAACTTGAAGGAAGAAGTTTACATTGAACAACCTGATGGATTTATTGTATCAGAAAATCAGAACTATGTTTGCAAGCTAAGGAAGGCACTTTATGGGTTGAAACAAGCCCTTAGAGCTTGGTATGCAAGATTGGACAAATATCTACAACAACAAGGCTTCAAATGAGGTATTGTGGACAACAATCTCCATGTCATGAATAAAGGTGATTACATGTTGATTTTTGTTGTGTATGTTGATATTATTTTTGAAGGCAACAATGAAAAGATGTGTCAAGAATTTTCCACTAACATGCAGAAGGAGTTTGAAATGTCTATGCTTGGTGAATTGTCTTTCTTTCTTGGTTTGCAAATTTTACAATCAAATAAAGGCATATTTATTTCTCAAACCAAGTACATTAAGGAGATGTTGAAGAAATTCAGGATTGAGAACTGCAATCCTATGAGTACCCCCATGGTTACAGGATGCAAGTTGAGAAAGGATGATGAATCTCTTGAAGCTAATCAAACTTTGTACAAATCTATGATTGGAAGTTTATTATATGTAATAGCTACACGACCTGATATTATGCAAGTGGTCGGGTATTGTTGATGCATGTTTTATGGCACAACAAACATTCTAGAATAAAGTGTCAAAGACGCTATATCCCCTCTTGAAAAACTACCTCGTATGCTAAGATTGCAAGTAAGATCATACGGTAATTCCAATGTTTAAGATGAGTGCGGATAAGCTCTGTGGTTTTGATGTGATTTGATGGGGGCACAATTGGGATTTAACTCTAGTAGGTTACTCAAGAAAGTGGAGACATGAATACAGTATCATTTTGGGACTTTCTGACTTTATATAAAAAAAAGTGAAAAAGAGTAAGGGTTTTTAGAAATCCTATGCTATTCCTAAGAAATCAAGAGACGACAAAGATTGAATGAAACCAAATAAACAATACTCTGCTTCGTCACGCTAAACGACAATTACACAAAGCATGTGCAATCTTCTGGGAATGTGCTTATGATTTTCACGTCATGAATAACTACCATCAAATCGAACAATAATTATCCAAGCAGAAGTTAAGCATCCACGATAAAGCTCAGGCTAACTTTACACATTGAATGAAAAGCATCCACTCAAAGAAAGTATGAGCTAAGTTTCACCAATTTTTGTTATCAATCTGTCATTCTTTTAACACACATTTAAATTCTAATTCAGATTTACTGGACGAGAAAGAGAATATGCGACCATGCAACCATTTGACAATCAAAGGATTCAAGGCACCTCATGCATGATGAAATTTATTATCAAAATAGTGTTTTCACAACAATCTCATAAAAACTCTCTTATTTTCTACAGCTTCTTCTAAGCTCTAATCTCTAATTCTCTACTAATCTCTTGATATCTATTCTCTAATTTCTAATTTTCTAATGAATATGAGAGAGAGAGGGAGGGGTTTATATAGCATTCCCGGATTACAATGAATGGCCAAGATTAAAATGAGATCAATGGCCCAGATTCAACATAACTAAACCCTAATTAGGGTTTCCAAAATATCAACCAGTTAACTGGAGAGAACTTCAGGCATCTGGAGTTGCATCCTTATCCACCTGCAAAGCATCACGTTCGGCGAACCTAGACACGATCAAGCTGACCTCCTCCATGGCAATGTCCGACAGTGCGTTGATGTCGTATTCCAGCAAGTCCAAGCTCTCAGCACATTCTACAAAAGTGGTCGCCCATTCTGGTTCCTGTAGCAAGAAAGTGTTTCTAACGGTCATGAAGTTGAATACCCTGGTGAAGTTTTCTTTCATGATTGGCCTAGACACGGTGGAGAAAATTCTATGCACTTGGTTCTTTTAAATTTTTTGGCCACAAGTGTTTCTTTCGAACAATGTCTTTGTCGAGCATATCTGCAGCCATCTTGTAAATTTTACTCTGAATTTCCTTTGCCCGTTCTTCAACTTTAGTGCAATCCTGCCTTACCCTTTCCAGGACTCCTCTTCGTGAAACTAGAGCATAGTACCAGCCACTGAAATCATATGCAGCTCCGGCTTCAATAACCCTGTCATCAATCAATCTCTGCTTCGAGATGCCTTTTAATTCTCGAATACATGGGATAATCTTATTCTGAATACCTTCGAGGCCACCCCATGATTCCGCTAAGTCTGCAACTCGTGATAGCATAAAGGAAGCTTGTTCGTACACATGTGCCAGCTTTTCTGCAAATGCCACCGCCTCTTCTTTCCTTCCAGCCATCCAGTCTTTAGCCTCTCTTGCCTTAGTCAACTCTTCTTCAAAATTTGCAACCGGTTCTTGTGAAGAATTAGGAGGTGGAAGTACTGCCTGGTCACCTTGATTAAGTGGCCTAGTTAGATGCTGGATATAGTCTTTTAGGCTCTCAATCTCTTTTTTATATTCCTTTTTCTTGGGCACTTCTTTTTCTAGCCTGGACTTGATGGTGGCAATGGAATTGTCTAAGTCCTCAACTTCTTGCTCCTTCATTGTTGGACCCATGTCAATGGTCGTGATGGCATATTCATCCGGGGCAATCTCATCTTGGAACTTATCGGCTGTAGGTACTGCAACTTGCACTGTGCGATTGCCAACCTCATCCCTTTGGATGGTAGAAAAATTTCTGTCTTTCTTTCTTGTGGCAGTTTGCTCTAGCCTGGCCAAGAAATCTGTGGCGTCATCTTCTTCAGGAACCTCTATTGGCGCCTTTCTCTTTAATCTTTCTTTTAACCAATCTGGGATGGTTGGCTACTCAATTCTGTCCTTCTGTTGACCTTGGATTTCTTGAATATCCCGCACTTCTTGCTCTTCCTGAATCTCTGGCATATTATGAAGTTCTTGCACATTTGGAATTTCCTGCACAGATGGGTCCTCTTGGATTCCTTTGAGGGCGGAAATCATTCCTTCCTCGAATTCTCCATCCATAATATCTGTATCATTGTCTGATTCTAGGATCTCTGTGCTTGCAGGAGAAGGTTGAGCATCGTCCTCTAGTTGTATTGGCTCCACATCTCTGACTGGGGAAGGAACCCTGACATGCTCCCAAGATTCTTCATTCATGGCAAGTATTTTGTCTATATTCCTGGAAGTGGCCGACTGAAGAGGTCTGGACTTGTGCTTCCTTTGAGAAGGTCCTTCATCTATTATTTTATCCTTGTCCTGTTTCACAGATTTATCAATTTCTTTCCTCTTTCTCAAGTTGGCGGCATCTGTTGGCCCATCTCCACGAGATGCACCGACATTCGAAGAACAGGATTCTGTATCACCCATTAATTCATAGGTGAATTGCACATTTCTCTGCCTTAGAGTCTCTACTTGCCGATCTATCCACCATTGAGAATATTTGAAAACAGGCCGCATGAATGTTGCCAGGTCACCCATCTCGGGCTCAGACCATCTCATAGGAGGGAGTGGCTCGTTCTCATTGAAACCTGGCTGCAAATATACTCCGTCATCCTCCAATTGATTAGGTACTTTGAAAAGTTCCGTTGCCCTTATCATACTTAGTGGCAACCGTGTCCACAGCCTCTTCCTCACGTCATATTCATCAGCCGCATTAGCCCAGAAGTCTTCTAAGTCTACCCGGTGCTTGTATTTCTCTTCGTCCACCGTTCCAATGTGATGGAGAGGATCAAAGTTATTCCTCAGCTTGTATGATATGAATGGATATTTTTGGATCTCCAGTTGAGCACTCTCTGCTGCCTGCGCCGTTGGACATGACTCCTCCATATTGCGGATGAAAAATGGAAAGGTGACAGCTGCTTTCTGTTTCGGCCTTTGGATATTCTGATATGCTTCAAGTTGCCTTAAAACTTCCAACAAAACCATTTTGTTGGTGGGATAGATGGGCAATCTATAAGTGCGTCCTGAGAATCCTTGAATCCTGATGTAAGTAAACTTAGGATATTGAATGAACCAGGATCCATATCGGCTGATCAGACTCTTGGCCTCACGGGTGAGTCTCTGATGTGTTCCGTCTTGGAGAAGTCGAGTGATGTACATCACAAAGGCGTCATGAGCTCGTTGGAAATGTGACTTCTCTTTTAGTTACAATTGCGGATAACAATCATAGGCCTTGAGCTGTCCTTCGCCGTTGCCAACCACACCCTTGCAAACCAAGCCAGAATACTTGTAATACCTCACAAGCGAATATATGACGTATGAGCTCATGTGAAAGGTCTTGGTTTCCTCCAGGTTGACCAACTGCTCATGGAGGCTATCACTAATCATTCTGGACCAGTTAAACATCTTGACTTCGGTAATTATTTCATCAATGAAATAATACATCTAGTTTTCGAAAGGCGCACCATGCGGATTGCCTACTATTCTGTTCAGCAGCAAGACTATGTCGCCATATTCTTCTTTGAAATGTGTTTTGACCAATTTCTTCGGCATCTTCCCTGCAGTAGGTTTGGGCTTCAACAACCAAGTCTTGTTTATGTTTGATGCACAAAGGTCTTGCTGGTTCTGGTAAAGCTTAAGTGCATCCTCCTTAGTGCGGTAGGACGTTCGGTTGTAGACTGGAATTCCGAAAGTTTCTTGAATGGCTGGCTCGGACAAGTATGCGAGAACTCTTTCATCAAGAGTTTCTATTTGCCTTTATCGTGCATTATAGTGCAATGCGCATTCCACCATAAGTTTCGGACACTCTTTTGCTGGTGGAAATCCAGCTGCGTGAACAATTCCATTGCGCATCATTCTTCTCGCAATTGGCGTAGGCAGACGTCCATCGCTTCCCTACATTCTTTTCCTGAAGTCATCGAGGTCAACGTGGCCAAGATTGGTGTTCACAATATGCTCCCACTTGGATTTGATCTTTGATTGCAGCTGCACACCCTTGCTGGCAAACTTCATCTTTACTGTCTCGAAAATAAATCTGCAAGAAAAGGCAAAGAGAATATTTAGAATTTGAAATTTAAATCACTTTGAAAGATATTCCAGCTAGTTGTCAAATTAGACTTCGTGAAAAATCAAGCTGGAAAGAAAATAAATGAAGTTTTATTATGCCAAAATGAAGTGGACAAAGTAAATCTGCCTGGCTCTTCTGGACAAAAGAAATGATCACAATCACAATGCAAGCTGGTAAAAACTTGCTTCTTTCACTTCGCTTCAGACTTTACTCAACTTTCGTGCCTTAGACAAATTTCTTCTCACACTTTTCTTTCGAAAATCGAATGATTGTAAAAATGAGAAGTGAATTCAATTATAGAGATGAGAAAATCGATCCATTTAGCAAATCTCCATTATTTCCTTTAAATCGAGTTTAAACTTAGCTTTTACTTCGCTTCCGAGTGGCAAGTTTTATCTTCAACGATAGTATCTGGGAAAGTTTCCAAATTCAACGCCAGTTCAATAAAGCTCTTTTTGTCTTTTTTCCAATTTCGATTTTTTAAAACTTATCTCTTTGGGGTGTTGGAAAATAAATAATTAAAATAATTAAAATAATTATTTTATGTGTCATTTCCAACCCGTTAATTTTTATGGCAAATTATTTTTGTCTAAGGCAATTTTGATTTTCGAAATTTGCCATTTGCCTTGGGCGAAATTTTTTTTCCAAAATTATTTTGCCATAATTTCTATCGTCCAATTTTATTTTGCCATGATTTTCTTTCGTCCAATTTTATTTGGCCATAAATTTCTTTCTTCCAAAGTCTCTGGCAAAATGTCAAACTTAGGAAAATATTTCAATTTCTTCTAAGTATGGCGAAATTTTCAAGGCCAAACATATATTTTTTTATTTCCAAAGTCCACACTTAGGCAAAATTTAAGATTTTTTTTTTACTGTTAGTATGGTGGACTTGCTAGTTGCTTAGGCCTCTTAATTTCCTTCCATTCTCTCATGCCAACACCTCATGGACTAGGCGGATTTCACTAAGTGTTGAGCTATTTTCCTTGGAGCGGACTTCATACATCTCCATGCCACTTCCTAGGGCGGACTTGACCAATATTTATGCCACTTTGGAGCGGACTTAGCTTTAGTTTGTGTCATCTTACATGGGGCGGACTTCACCTCTTTCCTTGCCATTTAACACTTGACCAAGGGCGGACTTTACCTCTTTCCTTGCCATTTAATATTCTTCAAGGGCGGACTTGGCATGACTTCTTGCCACTTCAAGGCGGACTTCATCAAATGTCTAGCCACTTTGTGTTTTATCGAAGGCGGACTTGGGCTTGTGTCCTGCCATTTCATCTTTGGCCAAGGGTGGACTTGCCTCTTTCCTTTGCCACTCAAGGGCGGACTTCATCAAATTCCTTGCCATTACCTTTTTTGCTTATGGCGGACTTGACCAATATCCTTGCCATTTCATACTTTTGCTCATGGCGGACTTCACCAATTTCTTTGCCACTTTCATTGCTTGGCCAAGGCGGACTTCCTTCCATTCCTTGCCATTGGAGGGCGGACTTCATATGATGTTGTGCCATTTCCATTACTTGGCTGAAGCTATTCACCATTAACCTTTTCTTTATCCTTCATGCTGGTTGGCCATGCTTCCATGAACTCTTGCCATGAATTGCAGTCATACCTGGGCCATTTCGCCATGAATTTCTTAGATTTTTCAGTCTCCTCCATGAATTCTTTCAGATTTCTTCATGGTTTTCCAGATTTTTCACCATTCTCTTCAATTTGTTGACTGATTTTTCATTTTATTCACCATTTTTCTGTGATTTTTTCCAGATTTTTCACCATTTTCTGTGATTTTCCAGAATTTCTCCATGAATTCAAAAAATTTCAAATCAATTTTCTGAGAGTTTCGTTGAGTTTTTTGAACTTCTGAGTGGATTTTCGAAACCCGGACTCCTTCCCAATATAGAGACTTTTTTAAAATAGACCCTAAAAAATAGGGATCTCAGAATTGCTCAAAAGTGCCAAAAAAGTAGGTCCTAAAAAATAGGGGGCCAAAGTGAAAACCCTAAAAAGTAGGTGTCAGAATTGACTGAAACAACAGTCGATCTTCGTCTCCCGGGGCTCCTAAGCATGATGGCGATGTTTGCACAATGATCCAGGCTAAAACTCTTTTGCTTGACTTGGGTAACCATTCAAAATTTAGACTCAAATCCCCCAAACAGAGACCAGACAAAACGAGACGCACGACAGCAAAACCCTAAAAAGCAAACTAATAGGGTCCCCATTTGCAATGGGGCGAGGTGTGAATTAGGTCACAACAGGTATGTGGCTCGATTTCAGGCTGCACCAAAGGACACACATGTGAATGCAATAAAAAGGATATTCAAATATCTTGAGGGCACTATGGATCTTGGATTGTGGTATCCAAAAAGTGAAAATTTCACCCTCATAGCATGCATAGATGCAGATTGGGCCGACAACATTGATGATAGAAAAAACACGAGTGTAGGTGCATTCTTTCTAGGAGATTATCTTGTTTCATGGTTGAGTAAGAAACAAGCGTCTATTTCTTTGTCTATAGCCAAAGAAAAATATATTGCAGCAATTTCTTATTGCACACAGGTTTTATGGATGAAGTGGACTTTGAAGGACATCAAGGTAGAGTACGAATATCCCATCTCTATTTTTTGTGACAATATGAGTGTGATTAACATTTCCAAGAATCCAGTCATGCACTCCAGGACAAAGCACATTCCAATTAAGTATCATTTTTTAAGAGAGCAAGTTGTTGATCAATAGGTAAAGTTGGAGTATGTTTCCACTAAAGAACAGATTGCAGATGTAGAAACCCTAGTTTCCCCCTGATACTGATTCTGACTGAAGTTTTATGTTTTCTGACGTTTTTGGGTTTTTGCAATTTTTGAGTTTTTGAACAATAAATGAATGGTACGGCTTTTACAAGAAATTGAAATAAATTCTATAAAATTGCTAGATCTTCAATATGCTTAAGAAATACAATATAGAAGGAAGGCGTTGCTTTTATTTGATCAACTGGCATCAATACAAATAAGATTCTGAAGCATGCAACAAAAGAACAACAATTTTTATTGAGAAAACCTGGTATTTCTGCCACAGCTGAAAGTACAGAATTTGTACGGCTGCAATAAATGATGAAGCTTCCTCCAGTCTGGTGATCCCGAATGCTTCCAGCAACTCCAGCGCCCACACAGGTGAAGTCTGGCAACCAAAGAGTTAGGCGTTTTCTTCAAGGAACTAACACGCCTTTTGGAAAGTACGGCCCAGGTACAGTTGTACGGCTGAGACAGCAATCAGCATTAAATGAATTCCGTACGGCCTTCACTGAACTCTCTAGATCTTTGAATATATGCGCCTTGATGAATGAAAGGTATCCTGAATGATAAGCTCTGATGAAAGCTCTGAAAATAGACAATCTCTGATGCTCAATGATTTCCTCTGAATAAGAAAACCTCTGCTGGCAATAAATCAAGTGTTATTTCACACTCTTTGAATTGCTTTCCGCTGGAGATGGCTCGTTCCCCAAGGAATTCGAGTTCAAACCCTAAGGTTCTGTGCTCAGATCAATTTGATCAGTTTCTCAAAGTCCAATAATCACATAATCGTCAAAACCCAAGGCAAAATCCTCTTTATGCTGAAAAGTGCGATTTCCTTAAGAATAGGGTTTTAATGAAATATTCATATTTTAATCTTTTAATATTTCAATAGTCACAGCTGAATATTTTAATATAATTTAATTGTCACTTTTGGCCCCTTCTGATGATGGGCGCACCCCTCAAGGCAAATCACTTAAGTTATAATATAACATTATAACTTTATATTATAAATCATTAAATAATTAATATTTAATCAATATAATTAAATATTAATATCTTCCTCGTTACTCATCTGATTACCGATCCGTCTGATGCTGACAAACTCTGAAGTGATTCCGGATACTGCCAAAGCCATACTGCTAAAAATAGCAGGGGTCCCACACTGCCTGCCAGGAACTGCTAAAAATAGCAATTCTGCAAAAAGTCTCCGATTGAGCCAAAACGAAAGACTACTGATCAATCTCTGCTAACTGAAGCTGAGCCAAGCTCCGAAGTGACCCTCTATCCAGTCTATCAGCCTACGAGGGTTGTGTAATAGGCCAATCCTGTACTCCTAGAGATGT
>VDFB02125851.1:0-11849 GCA_007258455.2 Sequoia sempervirens
GGCAGATGGAAGTGGACAAATGAAATAAAATTTGGTATAGATCATATAGCAATATTCAAAACTAAATCCTAATATGCTCAGTTAACAGATGTAAAGAAAAATGAATGAATCTTAATGATGAAAATGCAGAGACTAGTGCCTTATTGGGTATGTGGAGTCAAGAAAAATTTCAAACAAGTACTTCATTCTAGCAGACATTCAAGTTGTTTAGCATTTTATTTAGTTTACAACTTGTATAAACATGCAAGGTTATGATTACCAAGTTCTTCTTAGTGATCCAATTAACATTCTCTAATTACTACGATCAATTTAAAGGGTTTAATCTTTACTGGAAAGAACCAATCAATTGACCATACAGATGCAGCAAATGTGCACTGATAAACTGAATGTAAACTTGTTACACCAATTTAAATAACTAGAAAACACTATATTGGAGAAAAATTTAATAATACTTTCAACAAACACCATAAACAACTGATACCAGAAATCATTGCACCATATTATTAGATTTCAATTGATATCTCCATAATTCGAAACATGCAGCATAGTATCATATTGGAAAAACATTATATTACACTCTATATTTTCTATCCTCTAACCTATTCTACTTATCACTCCTTCATTTCATTTTCAAAACAGATATTTATACATTGAGAATACAAAAGGACGCGTCCTTTCAGAAATTGAAATGTCACATGTTTACAAAACAAAAGATTAGAGGATAATTAAGCTCTATTAAGCCACAAGTGAGTTTTAGCAAGATCATGATTTCCATCTTTATCATCTTCTCATTCTGCTTGCTCACTTATTCTAATGTTGTATTCTTCATAGAAGCTATCCTCATGATTTCATTTAACAATGATTCACTTTCATTCTTCCATCTCGCAGCTTCTTTCAGTTCCCCTTTGTCATCAAAGAATGCAATCAATGTTTTCTTAGTAGCATTTATCAAACCCTATTCTTCCCCTTGCAACTCATTGTAGAAGTTTCAATGTCGATTTATAATATGATTTGCAGCTTCAATTGCTACACTGTTAGAAGCATCTCTTTGATCTATCTCATGAAACTTCTCCATAATGTCCATCCATCCTTTCATGCTCCTTTAATGCAGTAAGAGTATGTGAATGTTTGCCCCAAAGTTTATTCAACCAAGGTGTTAAACTATCCTGCCTTTTCTTGATTATTGCAACAATTGCATCATGCTTTCCTTGGGAATAAGCACTTGATCCAACCCAATGATCCTTTGTCTGAGAGCTTTCTCCTTGAGTGAGCATCCTGGGTGTCTTCACTGTAACACCAACTAAATCCTTTAGTCTATCATTTTCTCTCAACATTCTTTCATTCTTTTCTTTGTACATCTCCCTTTCCTTTATCAACATATGAATTTGGGCCTTGTTTAGCTTTGCAATATTCACTCCAATTTCTGCAGTAGCCATAGGATCAGCTTCCCCAACCTTTTCTCTTATTTCCTTCCCATTTTGTTTATACAAAAATGCTTTGAATTCTGGGGAGTTTATGACTCATCATCTGAAACAAATGATCTATACTCAATATGCCTTGCATCTGCATCACCACTCTCAACACTCAGCTCTCTAGTTGGGCAAACATACTACTGAGTTCTCAATCTGGATACCTTTTCTAGTTGGCTTTGTGGCACATTATCTTGTGGTGTCTCTTCCCCTGAAGACAATTGCTCTACATCATGCAGCCCTTGGTTATATCTTTCAACCACCATCTTAGCTTCATCTTCCTCCAGATTCTGAAACATATCATCAAAGGGATAGGGCATGTGTTGATACTTTCTAAAGTGTATCTTCTATTTGGAAAAAATGATATATCATTTTGGGTCAAAGATCTTCCTTGGTGATCCTCTCTTCATGTTGTATTAAAGCAGTTTGTCAAGGATCAAATTGTATCCTTCCTTGGCCAACACAGTGAAATCACCAAAGCAAAATGAGCTAGGCATAAAAGCCTGCTTCCCAAAAGAATTGAAATTCATTACACTACAATAATCCATCTACCTGACAATCTCCAGCTATGCAATCCTATTTGGAACTGTCTTTGGCAGAATGAAAGGGGCCTCTTCAAACCCATAGACTCTGATCATTGTAGCTCCCTCGAAACAATACCAATCTCCCCAGTTATGATCAATTGGCCCATTGAAATCTTTTGGCCGAAGAAATCTCTTAATCTCATTTGATAATGAATAATTACAGGGATATTTATACAATCTGTACAATGTTTTCACAAAATATTATTCAAAATGAATGAAACTAGAATTAGCAAACCTGCTATCCCAAATAGCAGTCCACAATTGAACATATAATGCTTCACCATCTTTACCAAGCTAGGAAATTCTCATTTCTGGAGGCCATACTCGTAACTCCTGTCCAAAATATAGTACCAGGTGCATCAACAATGAATAATTCATAAGATAAAAAGTAGATGATCCACCTTTTATAGCCATCAGTCCTGAATCAAGCCCCCTAGAAATGTATGAGGCATAGTCAAAATGGCCGAGAATTATGATACTAGATATCTGTTGTGATAATCATGGGCACAATTGACATATACTCTGGGGCATCCATTCCCAATACCTGGCACACTAAAAAATAGGTGTATTTCATATAGGGTTCAAACAAGTCCACATGATAAGGGGGGCCCTCACTATCATGCCGAGGATCTGGCTTACTGCCTTGTTTAACTCTATGAACTGGCAACCTCCAACCCTTATAGATTGTATCCATTCTCAAGAATTCCTTCTCCAATTCCTTGTGTATGATCTCCTCATTACAAAACCCTTCTAAATTGAAAACCTGCCCAATTGCCTCTTTTGACAGATATATTTGTGGCTTTCTAGATGGGTCACATATAGCTTTATGCTTTGGGTCATAGTTATCAGCCAACAATTTTACCAATTCAGCATTCACAAACACGTTAGGTTACACCAGTTTTCCCAAATTCAGCTTCCATGGGTTGCAAACTGGTTCAAAACAACTTCTTCTATGATAATGGAAATTGAACAATTCATACCCCCTTATGGTAGTCTAGACGTCTCCTATGAATTTGCATTTGTCATCTAGTTTATCAATCTGTGCCCTAAGTTGTGCAGACCCTCTAGCTCTAGGTCCTGAACCAGGCAACTGATCAATGAGATCCTAGTTTAATCTTTGTTTAGTGCCCTCATGTTCTGTATCAATTTTCTGTTTCTTCCCTTTCGATTGACTACTTTCACCCTCCTTTCTACTTTTGACTTTTCCAGAACTAGGGGACTCCATTCTTAAAGATTTCAGAAGTTAAAATTTAGAAGGCTAAGATGCAGTCACTTATAGTGTATTGCTCGAGCTCCTCATGTTGGAAGATGTCCTGGTTCTCTATTCGCAGTGCTGACTCTTCTGTAATCAATTCAACAAAAATGAGTTTGATTACACTTACCCTGTTATATCCCATCGCGCCATTAATATGTCAGTTGAAGCACAAATGAAGAGTTATTTGAAACTTGCATTGTTGCATCAAATGTCTTGTCGGTGAGAGATTTTCAAATATGGGGCAAAATATTTTTTGCAACGTTTATTAGATCTTTTGCCGAAACATCCTGTAGTCACACTGAAGGCCAATGTCTCATCGACAATCATCCTTTAGTTCTTTGTGTCTCACTGTGACCTTTAGAGTCAGGGAGAAGTCTCACAAACAATACTTTGTCATGCTGAAATGTATTCTTTTGTCTCATGTGGGTCGCTGTAACATTCTATTGTTGGGGAGACATCCCATAGATATCCTATGTCTCACCAAAAAATCTCCTTAAGTTTACTTCTTGTCGCCATGACAATATCATTCTCTTACTAATGAAAATAATCTTACCGATGAAATAAATTTCATCGGCAAGACTTACAAATCTTTGAAAAGACTCATACCGATGCCAAATGTCTTGCTGAACCCATTCCTCCAAATTACTTTATTTGGTGAGACTCTCCCCGAAGTATTCTTTCAGTGTAACCTTCAATTTTTGACAGAACTCACGCTGAAGACTTATTCTCTCATTGATGCAATTCTCTATCAGTGTGACATTTGAGTCGGCAAGACTACATAGCTTCTTTTCGATAGCTTTTTGACAAAACCCCCCTTGCACCTTATCAACAAGACCCACTGCCTTCAGTAAGACATCATTCTGATAACCTTTTGTTTGGTCGATACATCATTCCCTGTATTGGTCGGTGAGACATACATGAGTTCGTTATGACTCATCTCAATAACAATTCTCTTACCGATATGACTTTCCTGTCGCCGAAAAAATAGATGTGTCCCGTTGATAATCTACAACAAGCATACATTAGTGAAAAATATAGGTCGAGGAGACCTTCACCATGTCTTGCTGATATGGGTAATACAATGAAATATCAAAGACTAGATGGATTCAAATGAATCATATGACAAAATACAAGCAAGATGCCATAAGGAGGGAACTTTATGCTTATGATGAGGACTCAATTTGGAAACTCATGAATGCAATTAACTGTGAAAAATTCAAATTTTATAGTTCTAAGACCTCGTACATTTCGGGCTCCACAAGACCCGGGAGGGTGATCCCTTAATGTGTTTACAACCTTTGCACCATTATTATAAACAACATTAACAATATCAGATGATCTCACTTAATAGCTTAACATGATAAGATAATATCAACTAGAATTGGTTGTTCATAGACAATATCAACTATCTAGAGCGTGAGATAACTAAACACAATCCATTGTATAAGATAGTCAATGATTTGCAATTTGTAGCAAATTCTAGGCAAAGAAAAACAAATATTGAACTACATGAATAATTACAACTTAGATCAGTGCCATATATCCATTGCAGGAGTCAAATTTATAAGCATTTAGAGGTTTATAACATATTTAATACATCACATATAAGATCCCTAACAATATTGCATTGCAATTTCATCAGTGTGCATTCTAACCCAGGACGACTTATCAAATCCTTATACAACACATATCCGCCTATAATCCCATTCAAGAATTTTGATTAATTCCTTGAATTAAAGCTAAAATAGAATCATACACACCACAATAGTGAGATGGATAAAAAAATCCTTAGTTATTTCATTGAAAGTTTAGATGTGCATGTACGATGGAGAGACATGAGCTTGAATTTTCATTTCAACTCAAATGCTAGTACTGTTATACAACATTAAATCTCTATGAACTCAAACCTCAAGTTACATACCACTCAAAACCTAAATTATATTTCTAAACCAACAATCTAATTCACTCAGAATCTCACCTAGAATCGATACAAAAATTATCTAACTTATTAACCCAGACTTCGCCTTGAAATCCTTCTTATAAAGAGCAAACAAGCACTCCAGCCATAAAAGCACAACTCAAGCCACTAGTCAATTCTGGTTACCCGTGATATTCCAAAATTTTTAGGAACAACCAATGACTTTCAAGCGTAACATTCTTGTTCAAAAATAGTTACACAGCAATCATCCTGAGCATATTCTCGCTCACTGCGTCGGGCAGAGGGAAGGTTGATGCAATAGCCAAAACCACGTGGAAGTCCCACGCCAAGAAAGCTTCTCATCCCATATGAAAACTCGAAACGCCTTGAATTTCCAGAATATCTGATTTACACCATTTCAGAGCTCCACTTTAATACTCATCATCATTCAAATATTTAGCCACCACCTCCGGGTATTATTCATCACTTGGCTAAATAAAAATTAATCACCTTTTAATTTCGAAACAAGTAAGGAAAATATTTCATCATTCCATTAGCATCTCTTCAAAAGATTCAATAGGAATTGGTACCAATAATCTTATCCATACAATTTACCAACAAATCATAATCTGAGTCATCACAAATTATTTTAATTTGATTATTGATGACTTTACTTGCTTGATCCTGCCATTGTTGGAGTGTTATGATTTCCCCCTGCTCATCAATTATATCAGGTAACAGTGTGTTACCCCAATCATTGAAGTTCTTTACCAACTCCCTAATCTTCCTACTTAGATCATCTGGTAAGGTCTGAAAACTTTGCAATGATTTAACTAATATATAAGTATGCTTCAATGATTGGGGCCTGTTATTTACATCAAACCTTGAGGCTTTAGTCACAACATCTAGATTATTTTAATTCTAGGAACTAATTTTTGAATTATTGGAACTACTATCCCCGATCCCTATCAATATTATTTATTGCTTCAAATAGCAAAGAATATGTTGTTCTATAGAGGGGTAGCGACATCCACCTTTTCATTTAAATGTCTAAAAAGAAGAGTAAATAATTTCTTTTTCTTTTTTGAAAGCAAAACCTCTCCCTTTTTACCTCAGTATGCCCTATAATTGATCACTCTTTTGCATGAGCCGCTGGGCCTTGCTGGATCACCTGCAGCACTGTTTCCGTTTCATCAACTTGTTCTAGAGGAGGGGTAAGAGTAGGATTTTGAATGGGAGACCCTGGTGTAGAAACATTTGGAGAAGTAGGAGGCATTGACCCTGCTATGGGAGGTGATGTGCTAGTTCCTGGAGCATTGGATGTTTCCCCAATATGTCTATACTTGAACCTTTCTACTTTAGCCTGGTAGCTCAAATATCCCTCTGCATTTTACCATATGTATTCTTCACCTTTAAAATGCTATACTCTCCATTAGGCCTCTTTCTTTTCTCTCACCTCCCTCCCTTCAGCCTTTCAGCCAACTTGGACACATTCATAGTTAAACTAGTGGCTGTTGCTGTGTAGTCTCCAAGTCTCTTTATTATTAATCCTCCTTTGAAATTTGGGACACATCAGCAATGTCTAGCTTTCTTTCCTGTGTGTTTAACACCAAACGCTGGCATTCTATATCACTAGCAGAGTTTTGTAATGCTAATTTTTAACTTCTTTCTTCTTAACTCAAAAGGACTTTTGGACTTCATGGTACTGAGTTTACCCAGATTCACATGTCCCATTCAGGAAAAATCAAAACACCAGCCTGATTCACTAGTTGTCTTCCTTCTTTAGGAGTGATGTTTTTGAACTCTTCCATTAGTTCAGCTTTCACTTCATCATTCTCCTGATCTGACCTGTTAGGCCTTAGTTCTCTTCTCTCCTTGTATTTATTTTGATATTCCTCAAATTTCATCCTCCATGCCAATTTTAGAATACAGGAGTCTTTACAAATGCATTGTCATCTAAGAACTTATTGCAAGCCTCCATTCTTGCATCCTGCACACTCTTTCCCTTCATATCCAAATCAGATAGAACCAATTTAGCTGACCTAGGAGGGGATGGCATACTAGCCTGCGTGTCCTGATCAGTAACAATAATTTCATCTGTGAGATGCTTAGGTAGGTGATCAGTTCTTTGTCTCTTAGGGCTTGGCTCAGGTGGTGGTGATGGGGGACTGTGCTCTGGTGAAGATTTTAATTCAATGATTTTGACAGCCCCAGGTACTTTGAATTTTGGGCCTGGTCATGAAGGAACCTTCATTATTTTCTTCCCTTTTCTATCTACTTCTTCCTCATCACTGCCAGTATCCCTTTTCCTCCTATAGATGGGAATGCCTTTGTGTAAACTCCATTAATAATTGGCCTTTGTTTCCAATCTGGCATATCACTTTGTCCTTGCATATTTAGGACTTAGCCTTAAATTGGAATTCTTTTGGTTTCTGGAAGGTGTCCATTATCTCCCTTGAAATCCTTTCATTAAAAAAAAACTGAATTTATTCCTGTGTATGAGTGGAATTCCCATAGGGACTATACATCAGGATCCATTTCATTCACAATATCTAGTAGCCAATGGTAAGCTTATCCACTTTTCCTCTTGTTTAATTCCTATCTATTTTAAATCAAACGACTTTTGATCAAAGTCCCCGCAAATTGAACTCATAAAAATTTTCACCTTTTATTCTTTCGGTCCTAGTGAGCATCCTCTGTGATCATGTTAGTTTCTTTGGACCAAATCTCAAAATGGTAATCAACAAAGAATTTATTAAAATGTGCCTAACTCGCTTGAAATGTAATTCGTGACATCTATCAGATAATCAGTGGAAATAATGTTCCCTTCTCTATCCAGCTTAGGTTATTCTATGAATACACCCCATCTCGGGCTTACATAACTTCGTGAACCCTAATCTTGTGGCACATTGTATGTGCAGTATGTGATGTGGGTTCCTTTTAAATCCATGAATTTCAAGACAATGCTAACTGATATGGATAATGTCAAATTCCCATTTATGTAAACCCTCTAATTCCGGGTTTCCTCTCCTTCCAAAACTTAAAGAAATAATGCACTTCCCCGAGGGATCTCTAGGTACATTTTACCATCAATCTATAGCCCCCAATCTTGCAAAGAAAAACACTATCTAATTTGTACCATATAATTGGTGCTTTCGTTATTACAGGATAAATCTGCAGCCCATATCTGTACTGACAATCTTTCTCCATTAATTGATTATCTTAAGTTCATCTTCTCAACAAAGAAATCAACATTCCTAAACAAGAACATATGCATCAACATGGAATACCAAAAGAATTGAGTACCAGTATCACCATTCTGCAGCTTCGACAGTCCTTCATCTATCCTCTCCACCAAAAAATAAGCAAAGTCATATGTTATAAAGAAGTTAGGGTGTTGTATTTGCACCCCCATGAACATGTATATGCACCTCATGACATGTACCCCAGTGATGAAACCTAAAAATCCTATTATAGTGAATAGAGCAGCTAGGAAAGGCTTTCCAAAACAATTCAATCTGAAGGGTTCCTGGTCACTAGGGCTGATGTGAAATTGTGAACCCCCTGCCTTAACCAGATGAGGTGGAAGCAACTTAACCCTAAAAAGATATTTCAATTTTGTATACTCCTCCATTTCTTCAAGATTAATAGGAGCCAAGTCATCACTTGGCTCACTCAAATCAAAAGTCTGTTGGATAACATCTCTGTTAATTTCTAATAGAACCCCTCCATTATTATCTTTGATTACCCATGTGATAGGGTCATATCTTTTGGCCACTACTCTAAGTAAGTCCACATCAGGGAACACATTTAAAACAACCAACTTTCCCATGTCGTACCTCCATCCATTTGAAAAAGTATGAGATAAATTCCTCTGTCCATACCATAATCTGAACATTTCTAAGCCTGTGAGTGGAACCCTAGCATCAACAATGTTGGAATTATTACACACCAACCCCTCCCCTAGGATTTTCCCTTACATCAACACCAAACCTTTCCTTCTCTCATTTTTTGATAATGGAAATTGATCTAGGAAATCATCGTACAAGTTTCTTTTCAAATACTCAATGTGGCCAGAGTGTTGCTTGGTTGGCACCATTTTAGACAAACTAGGGCCTCACTACAATGTTACACTTCAAATGGCTTTGACTAAGCAAAGATAGGAAATTACAGAGTAAAAATATCGCAATTCCTCACAATTTATGATTAAACAATAGCCCTAACAAAAGAATTTAATGAACTCAGTGACAAGCATAGCAGACCCCCCCTTTCCCAAATTTAGGTGTAGAATGACTGGAAAATAGAGAAAATTAACTCACAGCTTTTTTCACACAAACTCCAATTTCTGGTAGCAGCTGCTCGCAATTTCACCTTTGGCTCTAAAACTATTTTCACGAAATACTTGGATGCTTTGTGATACAAATGAGACGAGTAAATTGATTTTATGTCGATCAAATTCTTCCAGTGGATGTCTCATTCGTCATTAAAGCTCACTCGCAGGCTTCACAAATGGCTCCAACCATAATTTTATACATATTTAAATTTGAGCCATTGATCCTTCAGTTTGATCAAATCATCGACGACCATCTTCAAAACAGGTTGACATAATCGCCAACATGGCAATAAAGGGGCCCACTATGTCATACACCATGAAGGAATTCCATGTGGTAGTTTCCCACGATATCACAATCCTTTGATTTATCATTACGGGATGGCGGGCATCGTCGATGTTTTTAGCATAAATCCTGCTCCTTCAAAAATGGTTGTCATCCTTTCCTTTAACTGCCGAGCAACTTTTCCCTTAAAATCATAACATGTACATTGAAATAAAACATGTGCATCTTACAAGCGCATTAGTAATTTTCCCCGTAATACATTTAAAACCGGCGAATGCTTTCTTCACTGTTTAGGCTTCATTGGATGAGACACGTGGCAGGCACCTACGACATCGCGATCCCAAAATTACTAATCATGGGATGGCAGGCACCATCAATCTTGAAGAGAGCGCTGATCAATGGTGATGCAGATTTCATCCTTTAGGAAGGGCACGTGGCACCCACCTATGATATTGTGATCCCTGATCGCGGGATAGCAGGCGCTGTTGATCTTTTTAACTATGAATTTAATATGATTAATTTCATTTATAATTTTATCTTATATTTTTAACAATTTTTTGGTATCCTACATAATTTGTTTTCTATAAGTATCATGTTGTATACTCTTTATATGTAAGGTAGTGTTTTGTCATGGAGCTTAATAAGTTTTAATAATTTTTAGTCATTTTAAAGATTTTTTTTTTTTTATAAAGATAGGTATATTTAGAATTTTGATGGCTTATGTATAATTATGCATATTCTTTTATTTATTATATTTTTTGCAAAATCGATCATGTTATTCTTGATTAATCACATTGTTTGTTTGTCATTTTTATTTTTTTTGGTTGAAAAATATTTTATCTTTACTTCACATCTATGATAATTTCAAAATTATCAAATTTAAAAATTATAAATAAAAACTTATTTTTATTAATCTCTTGAAGTATGTAGGTCCTAATCTTTTGTAGATTAATAACTATCTAAATAGCTATTTATTTCTTTTATTTCTATAAATGTGTCTCAGCTCATATTTATTGATACAAGGCAGGATCCAAAAGTCAGAGTGATGAGAGTTAGTTTATAGTTTGCTTACAAAATTTCAAGTGCCAGAGCAAAGATATTTACCTAGTTTTATATCATCATTGTTAAAATTTAATAAAGCAGAGATAATATATGCTCATAATAATTCAAATGGGGACCTGGCAACACAACAAATGCCGAGGCTTCCTCCTCTTGAGGTGAAGAACTGGCACTTTCGGCTGAAATCTGGCATATATATAAATAGTGGCAACAATTCTCTTTACAATGAGGCCAATCACAAGGCCAGTATTCAAGACCAACTTTAGATACAAAATAGATAATAATCTGCCCTCCCTTGAAACCTAAATCTGCACTTACAGAAATTTGCAATATGCTCTTGGAGAAAATTTGCACTTGAATGAAGGAGAGAAATGAACTTGCTTGATGATGGAAAGGATGGAAATGACCTTGTATATATACACAATGAGAGAGAGGTCACACCTCTTCGTGTACAAGGTTGGCCAAGGTAGAGAAATATAATTACAATTAAAATATATTAATTACAAGGAAGGTTGACCCTTTTAGGAATTACATTGTTGCCAAGTGAAGTGACCCTTCACATTAAATATCTCATATAAATAAATAGTCGATAGGCTATATTAATTTATGTCTTCATTCTTGGTTGGAAGGATGAACTTGAAGCTTCCAATCATTAACACTCCCTCTCAACTAGGGAGAGAACTTCTAGCTGCTCAAGACAAATCACCTCAATATGATGCCCATCACATTGGCTACAACCAGATGTGAAAAGAAGAATATCATATCAACATGATATTAGATATCGCCTCAACATGATATCAACCATAATGGATACAACCATACTATGCTGTGTACAAGTGTTCACCACTTGCGTGATGTTGTCACCTCAATGTGACATTCACAAGTACAAGATGTGTCATGGAGTCTCACACATGACATCCACCATGACTCAGGCTCAAAGGGTGGAAA
>VDFB02125853.1:0-13894 GCA_007258455.2 Sequoia sempervirens
AGCATTTGGTGCATTATAGGTTGTATATGTCAGGATATTGAGAAAATTGTAAAAGGAAGTGTTCTAGGTTCCCAGTGGAACTTTGCAGGTCATGAAGGTGCTTTGTTCTGTACGTTGAAGATTAGCTGGTGTGGATTAAATGGTTTATTGTTGAATTTTTCTAGATCATCTACCAAAATTTTTAGAGGTCCGTGTGAAGTTTTGATTGTGTTATTGGTTTGGCCGGCATTTTTGTGGTCTCTATCAGTGTTCTTGAATGAAGATTGTGTGATTCTAGTAATCTCAGTTGTTGTGGATGCTTCTATATTGTTTCTTGGTATTCTTGGATGTCTCTATATCATTCTCTATCTTTTTGGTATGCCCACATTACTCGAGAGCTCGTGGTTGAAGATCTTTTTGTGCATGTTTAGTTTTTCATGGTCTTAGCCAACATGTTAGTGGTAGTGTGTTGTGGATCTTCGTGGATAAATTAATTAAAGAATTTTTGTGTTGGAGATATTAATTTGGGTCTCCACTATGTTGTGGCTGACCTTGGTGGATTTGCATTAGAAAATTATTTATAATTTTGGGCCAACATTGAAAATATATTTTATTTTTCTGGCTGACTAAGTTGTGATGAAATCCCATGTAGCGGATATATAAGAGCAATTGGTTGAGTCAAGTTAATGTGTGCATGAGTATGAATGTATGCTAGAGAAAGTGAAAATGTGTGAATAGTGTTTCTATCATTCAATTATTGAGCAGAGAGTGAAGAAGGTTGAGTAGAGTGTAAAGAAGGTTTCTTGAGCTTAATTGGAACTGTAATCAGGCTTGTGTAGAAGCTATTTTCTCAGTTTGTATTCTTTGGATTTTAATCCTATTCTATATTGTTGGATAGTGAGTGCTCTTTTGTATTTGAATAGTGAGCTCTAGGCAATGTGCCTGAATGCATGTGCATTCCCCTTAGTATTTATCTTTATACTTCTAACAAAGTATAACTTGTGGAATAACATCCACCGTGATTTTTCCCCTAACAAGGTTTCCACATAAAAAATCTTGGTGTTATTTGTCTCTCTAATGTGTTAATTGCTTGTGGTTAATTACTTATTCATCAGATCTAAGATTAAAGTTAAGATAAGTAAGAAAAGTTTTAGGTTTCTATGACAACTGATTCACCCCCCCTCTCAGTTGTTTCTCCTTGTTTTTCCAACATAGGCCACCTCCCTAAGATTCTTAGGGTTATTTTTGAGGATGAGATCATGAATATTATCCCATTCCTCCTTAATTCGGCTCTGATCCTTGTAGGTCTTTTATTTTTTCTGTTATTCGTGTATTTACCCACTCTGGATTCTCTGGTATACCAGGTGAAGCTTATGAGATGTCCTCAAAGAAATAGGTAGTTGGTGCTTTGTGCATGCTACTTAGCAAACTTTGTATGTCTCCTCGCATTTTTGTCTGAGAACTTTCAGCCATCTTCCTTTTTTGCTTCAGATTTATGCTATGTTCAAATTTTCTGCAATTTACCTTTGGTTCTATCTGAACTCAAAATTCCTTTGCTTTGGGTAGCATGCTCAAAAGCTTTTACAATGACAACCACTCATATGTAATACTTAGCTATTTTTCCCGAAGTGGTAGACAACAATTTCCTTTTAGAATTTAATTCAGCATGTACCACCAACTTCTTGCTTGTGTGAAATAAATTACTTTCCATTTTGAAATGACAAGAATTCATAATGACCATTGGTAATCTTATTGTATGGTGCAATTTTCCTAGGAACTTGAGCCAACAATTTGAAGGTAGCTTAGGCATTTGCATGCTTTCACAATTAATATCCAAAAAGGAATGATTAAGCTAAAGATGCAATAAGTGATTGAAAAAGATATGAGCTCTGCCTTGGATTTTGGGGGGCACCTATAGAATGACACATCAATAGCTGATTATGTAAACTACCATCATGGACTGCACTAGCTTATGCTAATTAATTAGACCTTATTAATCTTGCATGCAACAAACTATACCTAGCAAGCACAACTGGCTGGGAAATTTGAGCAAGCCCTGATGCGATTTTTCAAGTTGATACTTGATTAGCATCGTGCTTATGGTATGAAAATTACCACACATATCCTAGCTATTTCTATAAATAGGTGCTTAGGCAATATGAGAATCACACTTAGCAATTGAGAAAAATTGGCAATAGGTAGTTGGCTTAGAATTTGCATAAGGCTAGACTTAGGCAGTTTGTGTAGAGCTAGTATTAGACAGTTGCATAGAGTCTGGACCATGAACAATCCAATCAGGCTAGTTTGCAATAAATACCAAACAATGTTCCTAGGGGAAATCTCAACTAGGCGTCTCAAAAGAATGACCAAGAATAAACATTCATTAGCCATTATAGCGATATAATGGGTTCAAGGGATGGACTGTATTGAATACGAAGACAAGTAAAAAGTTAATACTAATGAATTCTCACACTTTGTCACATCCATGTTTGACATCCAGGTTCCCAAGCCGTTGGTTCTTCACCTGGTGATTGAAATTTTTCCAAAGAAGTACCTGAATGGCCTCAGAGAGGTGGTGGAAAATGTTGCATTTGGTCTGGGCTTACCAACTGCAAGTGACATATAGAAGTATATTGAAGAACATGCAGTAATACCATGGCTACCATTCTTGAGTGAGTTATACATCCAGTTACAAGAAGAGCATCGTTAAAGGGTAACCCACACCTACCACTTCTTGTTTCACTTGTACAATGTGGTGCTTTTCTACGACATCGACTGGTACACCAACTTCAAGAACCTGGTGTTCCCTTCACCACTCGCCATTGCTCCTGCGGATGTTGCTACTATTCCTACTACCTAAGGCTGAGACTAAAAATTTCTTTTATGCTTTAATAACTAATACTTGTTAGTCCATTTTTTGTACATATTCTTGGAAAAAGGCTTTACCATAGATATATATGGAGATATAGAATATAGATATATACTCTAACACTATGGCCTTAGAGCCATTTTGAAAATGTAAATATCAAAGTCTATATATAATGAAAATTTAGCTTTATATAATCATTGTCTCCTTTTTCTTTTTGATTCTACAATGTGGGTTCTTTTTTTTTTCTTTTCCTACATATATGTGTTCATTTCAATTTTGCATATGGGTGACTTTTTCTCTGCTTCATGAGTTGCAAGTTATTTCTCTCTATGCTTTGCAATAATGGGTTTCATTTGTTTTTGCTTCATGAGTTGCAAGTTGGTTCTCTCTTCCCTTTGCAATAATGGGTTTCATTTGTTTCTGCTTCTTTGAACCATAGAATTAATGAAAAGATTGGTCAACAAAACCAAAAAAAAGGAAAATAATTACACTACTAACATATTTACACTGGCAGGATAATTGTAAAGCTTAATTAAACAATTTAAGGTGAATTCCATTAATCAGAATTCCCAATGCTTCTTGCAACATGTTTTCTAATTCATATGCATTGTGTTGCTTGCATTGAATTATTTTGAAAGGGCCTTCCTAGAGGCTATCAAATTTTTTGTGTTAGTCTGGCTTTTCAACCCTTTTGTTGAATTTTGGCACTGGGTCCCCTCACTTTAGACCTTGGTCCAACACTTTCTTATCAAACCATCACTTAACCACCTATTGGCAGTTGGTCATGGTTGCTAAGGCCTTTCCCCTTTTTTCTTGCACTACCAGCAACTTGGCTAGCCGAATCTCCATGGTGCCATTTTGTTCCACCTCAAGAGATTTGAGAAATTGCAGTGCCAGAATCTCCATAGAGATAGGCAATAGCACTTCTTTCCCATATACTAGTTCATACGACAAAGTCTTGAGGACTTTCTTGGGAGTTATGTGGTCTTCTCACAACACTGATCGAATATTTTTTATGCCATTCTCTTTGGTGATCCAACCCGATTCTCTTAAGGAGTTAGACTAAATTCTTGTTAGTAGACTTTGCTAGACCATTCCCCTATAGGTAGTAATTCGATGATGTTTTCAAGAATATGTCATGCGTGAGTGTGAATTGAAATACCTTAGAGCCTAAGAAAACCTTGGCATTGTCGGAGATGATGGTTTTGGGTGGGCCGAATCTAGTCACCAGTTCCTCAAGGAAATCCACTATCTTTTCCTTCGTTGCATTTTTGAGGGGCCTAGCTTTGGTCCACCTGATAAAGTAGTTTGTGGCTGATAGGATCCACTTGTGTCTAATGTTGGAGGCAGGATTAATCATTCTGATAAAATCAAGGCCTCAATACATAAATGGCTCATCAACCACTATCAGATTGAGAGGAATCACAAAAAAATTCTTCTTCCTAAGAAGAATTGGCATTCCTTGTAGGTATTTAATAGAGAGTAGGGTCATTGAATAGTGTTAGTCAAAAGTACCCAGCACACATGATTTTGATGGTGGTGGTCTTTGCAGAGAAGTGTCCGCCTGTGAGATTGCTGTGGAAAGTGTCAAGAAGTTTTTTTGCTTTCTTTGTGGTGACACACCACAGCAGAACGTTGTTAAATTTCCATTTGAAAATGACCCCTTCGATGAGCGCATAACCACTATTCTACAGTCGGTAGAATCTTCTCTTCTAAGAAGGAAGGCCCGATGGGTATTTCCTTGTGTGCATGAACCTTACTCTGTCCTCCAGCCAACAACCTTTGGACTTAGACTCATTCATTAGAACTAGCTCCAGTTGCTCTTCTTCAAACACCATTTCTTCATCGTGTGCCAAATATTTGTACAGTCCTCTTCCTCGGACGGTCTGTTGGATATAAGCAACACTGAGAGGGGGGGTGAATCAATGTTATGCAAAAATTAACTTAATTAATCTGATCTTCAAAATACTCATAACATTCAATCAAAATAAATATGCATGAACATAAAGCAAACAACCACCACACTATAACACAAGGATTTTTACGTGGAAACCCTATTAGGGGAAAAACCACGATGGATGGCCAATCCACAATATGATCTGAGTATACTCAAAAGGAAGATTACAATATGGGAATGCACTTGCATTTAGGCACACTGCCTGGAGCTAATTGCTAAAAATATAAAGGCACACTGCATTACAAGAGTTTGGATTAGATTCAAAAGATTAAACTAAGAAAGTAGCATCTACAAATGCTTGGTTACAGTTTTGGTTAGGCTCAACAATCAATTTTTTGTCCTTCTAACTGATTCGACACTTCTACTCTACTCTACTCTAACTCGAATCACAAAATGTTTAATGCAAAAGTGAAACTGTGCATAATCACTTTGTAGCCCTTCTGATATTCACAACACACATTGACACACCTTATTCCTCTCTTTAAATGATATAATCGATCACTTATATATATCCGTGACTAAGAATTCAATCATGACATGTCAGCTACAATAAAACTTCAAAAATATTTACAATTGTCAGCCCAAATCATGAATAATATTAAATGCACATCCACAACGGTTGGCCACATATTAACTAGGACCTAAACTAAAATGATCGAACACAAAAACACTTGAATAATTGCTCCTTGAATATCTGCGACACACTATATCAATTGGGTCAGCCTTTGAGCACTGATGAACAAAAAATTAATCAACCAGATCTCAAGATTTACACGTAGATCAATACAAGGCAATGGGATTTATAGAGAGCACAAAACATACATCAATAAACCTCCCTTGAGATCCACAACACAAAATAGTAATAGAAAATCTTCATGTGAACTAAAGAACATAAAACTATCTAATGCTCTGTTCTTCTTGACTGTCTTGCATTTTTTTACTGGTACGAGCAAATGAAATGATGACATGTAGATCCAATCACCGACTAGGGTTGCCATCAATGACAACACCAAAAAAAATTTGTAGTGTCTCTTGCCAACACAGTCTTTGTAGGCTTGACCTCAATGGTGTATTCAAAGATCTTGGTGATCTAATTGGCCCTTTTTTCGGTGATTTCTCCTTCCATGATGTATTCATGCACACTGGAATGTGTGACATAAAAAATCACCTTATTGCAAGATATTAGGTGTCGGAACTTCTTGAATCCCATTACTATTGTGAATTCTTTCCTCTCGATGAAGTTGTAGTTCGTCTCATACTCCTTTAGGGTTCGGGATTGAAATGCTATCGGATGTTCTCCCTTCCCTTCATCATATTTCTAAGTTAAGATAGTAGAAATGCTTGACTTTATATTGAATACATACATTATGAAGTCCTTCAAGAGGCCTAGATTGACTAGTATAGGAGCTGAGGAAATAGCATCCTTAACCTTTTCAAATGCTTATCTAGCTTCGTTTGTCCATTTGAATGTTTGATCCTTTTTCAGCATCATGGTGATCGACCTAATTATTCCTACAAAATGATAAATAAATTTGCTCACAAAGTTAACCTTCCACAAGAAAGATTGGATTCCTTTCTTACTGACTGGAAGGGGAAGCTCTTTGATTGCTTTCACCTACTTAGGATCAATTGCAATTCCTTCTTTGGACACTACATGTCCTAATAACTTTCCTTGCGGTACTATGAAGACACATTTTTTTGGGTTCAGGGATACCCCGAACTCCTAGAATTTTTTGAAAACCATCTCCAGGTGATCAAAATGATCATTCTTAGACTTAGAGAAAATAGTTAGATCATCCAAATAGATTAGGATAATCTTGTTAATCAATTCGCTAAAAATGATATCCATCACCCATTGGAAGGTGGCTCCTGCATTTGATAGGCCGAAAGGAATTTTAGCATATGTGAATGTTCCCCACTTGGTAGTGAACGTTGTTTTGTGTTGTTCCTCCTCTTTGACATGGATCTAATCATAACCAAAGAAGCCATCTAGCAGAGAAAACATTTCTGATCCTACCACTGTTTTCAAGATTGACTCCATAGAAGGCAATGTGTAGTGGTCTTTTAGGGATGCTTTGTTCAGGTCCCGAAAGTCAACACATAGGTAGATGTCTTTGTTCTTCTTTTGGACTAGGACCAGGTTGGATACCTATGTGCTATGCTTGATTGAGAAGACAATTTGTGAATGGATTAGCTTTGTTAGATCTTGCGCCATTAGCGCTTCAATCTTAGGATTCACTGGCCTCTATTTTTGGCAGACTGGTTTTGTGCCTTCCACCAACTCTATTGTATGTTGGATGATTTTAGGATCATATCCTTTGAGGTCATCATATGACTAGGCCACCACTCCATACTTCTCACAAAATTTGATGATATTTTCTTTATCACAATGTGGGACATCCTTCCCGACTTTGAGCTTTCTCCCATCTATGACCTGAAGGTCCACATAGTCACTTTTGTCTGCTAAAAACTTACTATTATCATTCCTTGTGTTGTCATAGTTGAGTAGGTTTTCAAGAGTGACCAGTCCTTTGGAGAGCTTGTTAGACTTAAGATGAATGATTTATCCTTCGTAAGCCTCGGCGATCTTCGGTTCGAGTTGGTTGAAAAACTCTCGGTATTGGATAAATGAGACGAATTTGTTCATCATTTTTGAACACTTCTAGCTCTTATCACTATCACCGAATTTCTTATTAGACTATCACTCGCACAAACTATTTTTGTGAATGATTTTGGAGGAATCAGGATCAGTGCTACCATGTGATCCGCATCTGTATTTTGTTCTCTGGGCACCATTTGAATGTTGAAGGCTTCAAAGCCCTCCAATCAGTGCCGGACTCAATGTCTATGGGATCTCATTACAAACTGATAATAGCGATTAGGCCCCTCAGACTTGATTAACCACTAGTTCAGAATCTTCGAACACCATTAATTTCTTGATGCCCATCCGCTCCACAAGGCTTAGACCTTGCACTAGGCCTTCATATTCAACTTCATTGTTCAAACACGCGAATTGGAAGTGGAAGGACCAGAGTGTCTTTTCATTGTGTGGGGATATCAAACATATCTTGGCTCCTGTGCCAACTTTGCATTTTGCTCCATCCAGAAGTGCTTAGCATCCGCTTAGCTTTGAAGCAGTCGATTTTAGGTTCCTTCATGACCTTGGAGGCCTTGATCTTCACCATCATATATTCGCACATTGCCAATAGTTTTGCACCCTGCTGAATGCAATATTCAGCAAACTATTGAAACATGGAAACCTCTTTCAGATGTGGGTGATTTGCGCGAAAGAGGAATCTCCAGAGTGAGTTGGTTCTCCAAATGATGAATTCTATTTTAAGTGACTTTCCAGAAAAGGATAGAAGGATAAAGCTGGACTTAAAAGTCTAAAACTAAAATTCTATTACCTAAAAATATTGATCAACTATAAGAAGACTCTGATAATAACTCACTCTCATCAATTCTTTAAAATTACATTTTCACAAACTCACAACACATGTAGTTCAATCAGTGATTTATTCAAAGGTTAAATTAACACAAAGCATAACCTGAAGTGGCATGCAACTCCTGCAAATCACTTGACAATAGCAAGCAAAGAAAAGGATTCAACAGATTTGAATCACAAGACAAATCAAATTACTATTCCAAGTCATAAAAAGAACTGAGAAAGGAAAACTCTGCTATTTTATTGAATGATGGAGTGGAATTCTCAAAATTTGAGCACACATAAGTTTACAAGCTCCCCAAATGTGTAAGGGCAAGAAACTCTAATCTAAACTGCTGAGAATGAGAATGAATAAAACTAAGTTTTTATCAAAACATAGCCCTCAAGAAACCCTAATCCGAGCTCAGAAAAAGCTCAAGGAAAAAAAGGCTTCAAGCTGTCTCAAAACTGCTTTTAAAAGAAAGAAAAAAGCATAATGCTTTCATGATGAACCTGTTAAGCCTCTAAAAATAGGATAATCTTGCTTTAAAAGCTCAAAAAACACCTTATCTCTCCAAGATAAGTCAGAAATCTGACCCAAGAAGAAAAGTCAATAAAAGATCTGCTAAAAATAGCAAGAAAACATAAAGCAACTTATAGAATATCACTTTATGATTCTGCTTTACAAGATACACATTTTTACAATTTGTCTATTTTTGCAATTTAAAGATTGAAACTATTTTTTGAAAAGAAAAAACTCCTTATTCCTCCATTACAAAACCCTGATTTATCACAAAAATCATAAAAGCATTACACCAATACTTCTTCATACTGCAATTGATTTCTTTTAAAATCAATTAAAAATAAAAACCCAAAATAGATAATTTGATCAAAACATTATAAATCATCAACTATTCATCATTCCACCCTTATTGTTCTATATTCGAGTCCTTCAAAGAAAAACACTAAGGAAAGGAAAAGTCTTAAAAGACTTAACCCTTGACCTAAGAAAGAAAATTCAGCCCCCCTCACATAAGCTTTAAACTCAGATTTTAACAAAGGCATAAGGCATAAGTTATAATTTTGACCTTCATTTGATATTCACCACGTGCCTTGATTGAACATTCTGGATGATGATAGGGTTGAATTAGGGTTTGATCAAAACAAGGTCAAACCCTAATGATCACTCATTTTCACTTCTCAACTTTGAAGGAAGGAAGCTCTGCCGCCATGACTCTATCAATCTCGAGTTCCAATGCTTTGAGGAACTATTCCATGTACTCCAGTGATCTGAAACTCTAGTGGGTAAGATTCGTTCCATCTATATTGAAGTTCTTTCACTTTCTACTGAATACCCAAAAGGCCCTAAGGTCGCGGACCGTCACGAGCTCATGAGTTTATTTCTCTGATTTTTCCTTACACTTTTTCTGACCTTGTTTGCTTGGCTGGCCTGTGAGCTTGAATTCATCTTGAAAGCTCTTTGTACTTGCTCTCCTTTGGCCACAACAAGCTCGAGCTTGAACTCTACAGTTCACTCCATGAAAGCTTGACTTGCTTTTTCTTTCTTCACACTATGCAAGGGTAAGCTATTTCGATAGTTTAAAAGCTTCTATGGCTCCACACTTTGTTTATTATGGCCTTGACGCCATGTCTTTACACATTCTAATGTCCTTATTCTGCATTTTATGTGGCTACATCAACCATTGCTATTTATGTTGTTATTACCATGAGAGCTTCGCTGTTCTTACGGGCTCGAACCCTTGGCATTTGGAAGCATTCTGGAAGTTCTAGTCGCGGCTTGAATGCTCCATCAGAAATAAAACTAGTAATTTTTCTTACCAAACATTCTGCTCTCTTGAGACTTAAAAAAAAATCTCTTCTTTGCTAATAAATTTCTGGCCATATTCAAGCCGTGCCCAATGTGCACTGTAGGAAACAATTTCTTGACTTTTGGGTTCGACCCAGAACATAAAATCGACCATTATGTCAATTTGATAATATTTTTGCATATGGGTATCAAAGAAAGCTGAATAAAATTGCCTCTCTTCCTCTTTATTTCGACCCAACTTAGAGAACTTACATTTGCTTTATATTCTTGCTATTTTATTCCAGATTTCACATGGGTTATCTTTGTAATTAATTTTTCTGTATTCTGATGCTAAATTGAAAGTGGGTCTTTGAAATTATCAAAGAAAATTGCATTTCTTCTCCTCTGAAGCTCGAAACAGCACCGAAATCTGCATATTTTGTAGTTATATTGTTGCTTAATATAAAACCCATATGGGTTCACACCATTTTGCATTTCTATATTTTCGAAAGCAATTGAAAATATGAAGTCACTGTTGTTCGTTTCTACCCATATGACTTGAGCTAAACAAAAAAAATAGTGGCCTATTTTCAACTTCTGGAACAAAACAACATCATGAGTATTGAAAATTTTCAAAGCCAAAAGCATGCACTCTTATTTCCTGACAGAACTCAACCTCCCATATTTGCTTAAAATGGTGATAAAACTGGATATTTGCTTGCATTCACTCTTAGGATTTCAACTGTATCCTGCTGCTTATCTTGTAAATATGACAAAACTTTTACCTTACTGCTCTGACAAGATCTCAACTGAATAATCTGGAAATGATGAAAATCTTGTTTATTTGTTGTATTTAATATTAGGATTCGACTCAAATAACCAGTGATCTTTTGCTTTCACTTCTGTAACAAAAGGATGCCTTGAATATTTATCTTTACTTTTAACCTCCTTAGCATTTTGTATGTCTCAAAAGAAAACAACTTATTGCATTATTGTTGTTTGCTTTAATATGCCTTCAGAAATATAAAAAGAGCATGATGGGAACAACAAGAGGTTGTGTGCTTGTTCATATTCATTTGACTCATATTGCTCGGCATTCCGCTTTGGCATTTCTGTAGCTCACCTCAATAGTTGTATAAAACTTGAATTTGACTCATGATTGCTTTCCCTTTTGATAAAAACATCTGCACTCTTGTCATAGAACTGTCCTTGACATGGAGCTATAGACTACCTTAAAAGAAAACATCTAATGCACATTCTGAGAATACTCTCCAGGTACTTAGAATCATGGCAGAAAAAATGTAATACCTTGAGAAGGCTTCTGTATAAGTTCATTGTGAAGAGGAGAATTTCCATGGTTGTATTCTACTTATACTTCAATGTCCTTCCGACACTCCTTAAACTTAACATAGCAACCTCTACCTTTTGCTCTTGAACTTCATAGGGACTTTACAATTGAGACATTGCATCACTTTTGGTTGTTTTCCTCCACTAATCATTGATACACAATCCTGTTTGAGGCACCTATGTAGGACTTTAGCTGAAACATTGAGTCATAATGGACTACACCTTATTCACCAGTTCATATGCATAACTGACCACTTAGAACTCACTATGGAAAGACAAAGCTTACTCTTTCTTTAATATTCTGGAATGATCACTTGCTTGATATTCATAATACTGTGTTCACTTTACCAGTCAACTTAGAACTAGAAACTCCTTCAGCACTCAAATGCACTGTCTGTGTTTGTTCTCATGAGCAACATGGTACTCTTCATGCATTTTTATATTTCACTGTACAAACTGCTCTTAAAATCTATTCTCTTTGACAATGAAAATTAAATCAAACCATTAAGGCATAATGTATTCCTGTTCACTATCTGAGAAAGAATTAATGAATTGAAACTTACATGACATTTGATTACAATCAGCACAGAAAATGTAGTTATTCAGCAATTTTTGATATAAATGTACTCAGTTAAATTTATTAAGTGAACTAAACTCACTGTTCACCTGTAGCCTTCAAAAAGAAAACCTGATCGTTATGAATGCATAGTTGGCTTCGTTACTTGATGGATTCTCTATTTTACTCTTTCAGTTGTTCTCATTTCATTTGATGAATATGATAAATTATCTTTTAAAATCAGCCCATTTAATGAATAGGGCAGCATGTCGAGCTCGACCCTTGTGGGAGCCCGTTTTACTCCACATGCTTGGTCTTCAAAAAATGTTCAGCTTCATGATTTTACCTATACCTGCACAAGGAAACAAACAGTGTTAGCATAAAAACGGAACATGTTGATCATGATATTGCTATTTCTTCTTCAGCTCACTTCTTTCATATTGCACTTGATTGATTGTTTCAATGCATTGCTAATAGTATGTTGTACTATTGTAGGTGCATCATATAAGTTACATCATAGTCGGAGCCACTAACACCCCTCTTTTCCTCTTACAGGTCGACGAAGCTCGAGATGACGAGGTGCACCATTCAACATCAAACGTCGATAATCAGGCAATGATGATTATGTTGTTGCTTATGTGTCTTCCTTTCTGCATCTTCAATAGTGCAATGTGCTATTAGAAATGTGTTGTCACAATTATATCCACGGCTTGTGTGGATCTTTGATTTCAATTCTTCTTTTCAATTGAAAATAAAATGCATTTCATGCAATGTTGTAATACTATTCTGATTGTGAAATCAAATGAAGCTTTGTAAAATATGATTTTTTCTACGGAATAAATGAAAGCATCTGAAATGCTATTTTGCTCAAGTACTTAATTATATTTCTTTTACATCCTGCAGCATCTGAAGCCACTCTGAAACTCTATTCTTCTTTTAAATGCATAACTATTACTCAATGCAAAAAGTAACAATAATGTGAAACAACATTTGAACATTAAACTGCAATTCCACTAAACGTTAAATAACAATCAGCCAACTCCTCTGTTTGAGCTGAGGTGAAAAACATGTAACAATTACATAGGTTCCCAATCCTGTAGCATGATAGTTTCTGAAAGGATCAATGTGTGTATTCACTCAAAGAGAGAACATCTTCTTGATCAGTCTGATCTCCAGGCACCTTTTCATCTTCTAGCAGCTCAGTGCAATACATTTCTTGCTCGGTGATAGAGGTATGAGTGGCCTCAAAGTTGATAATGGCTTCATCGACCACATGTTCTGAATGTAGAGATTTAGATACTATCTTCATCTTAGCTCCATCTTTTTTCTTGAGGATCATATGCGACTAGTCCAGAGAAAGATATCCGCCTACCTTTGAAGTGAATTCTCAGGATAGATAGAGGTAGAACATGGGGGGAACATCTATTATCATAGTATCTTGTGGCATTGTGATGCTAGGGCAAGAGAAAAGAATCAAGGGAAGGTCTTTGATGAGATTGACAATTTTGACTTTATTTCCATTGAGCTACATAACCCCCTTCTTTAGGGGTTCATAGCTAATCCCTAAGACCTCATCTATTTGTTTCAACATAATTGTAGTGCGAGCACCAGAGTCTATCATGGTATTGTGTAGCAGTTTATTCCCCACAATGAGAGATAGGAAAAAGTGCTTCGGCTTTGGTCTATCTTTAACCTCGGTAGGGGCTGCCTCAATACTATTTGTGAGAACTTTGGCAGGGGGTGATTGATCAACAACCTTCTCTTTGAGCGACTGCTCTATTGGTTCAATGATTGGATCCTCCTAGATAGCCTTTTGTAACAATGCATTTTGCTCTGGAATAGCTAATATATCCCAAAGAGACACATTAGCGGATGAGTTTTTTAATTGTTCCACCACATTGAAGGGTGGAAGATTTGGAAGCTTCTACTCCTTAGCTTTGGTTATAACAATTTCC